>JAQGAF010000558.1:0-47748 GCA_034687865.1 Kryphioiulus occultus | reverse complement strand
AAATGCATTCTAAATTCATTAGTGAGGAAATGTACAAAAATGTAAAAGAGGTATTTGGAGAATAAATAAATAAATAATATAAATAATTTGTATCGAAAACAAGTCTGTTAACCGCAAAATTACTACATTTAGAAAAATACTACAAAAATTACCAAAATTATCAAAAATTACCAAAAATTACTACAAAATTACTACATTTAGAAAATTACCACGTACTTTATTTTGAGCTGAAAATTACTACCGTAGTAATGAAATTACCACATCTGGTCACCATGGAGAGCACACTACGCTTAGAAAACGGGAATTTCCCTACTTCTTGGTAGCTTCGCCCAGTCATTGCTTGCATCAGCATTTGAAAGAAACGGGGAACTTCCCGTTTCCCCTGACCAATGCGTACATGTCTATGCTGTAGGTCTGACCAAGAAGATGCAATTGTGCCTTAATTTACTTTCCCCTGACACAAAAGATAGAATTGCGGCTGAATTAAAGATGGATATCTAATTTTAAGTTTCGTTTAAAATGAGGAATTCGATGTTTTGGTTTGCAGTGTAGATGGTGATTAATGGCAATAAAGGAAGGCAATTTATATCAATGTAATTTTAAGGCCGTTTTTCCAGCCATGATTCCGTTCATATAAAAGTGATCGAAAATTGGACGCATGTAGACGTACATGTATTGGGCATATCCAGTCCATATTTAGGGCCATGTAAGCATGCGTATAAGGTCATGTCATAAGGTCATAAACAGTGTGTGGATAAATTATTCACGTGCATAAAGAAATAAATGTAATGGAATAAATAATGCATGGACATCTCGTATAACCTTTCCACCTGGACTGGTAACATTAAGTTGGTGAGACTTCCGAGATTGAATTTACAGGTTAAAATGATGAAAACCAAACGATTTTTTTCGATTATCGCTGGGTGGTTTTAAATGTCAAGAAGTCACAAAGAATAACTTTTACAATTGCATTTGCCTAAAAATCGATTCAAAGATGCGTGTACCTGATGCATCTGACAGCGCATAAGTAAATGTAGAGGAATGATTTATAAACCTTGTTTCACACACGTTAAGCTAACATTAGTTAGCAAATACCCCAATATTGACAAAACAGCTGAAACTTGAAAAATTGCATTATTCGATGTTGACTAACAATTATTCAACTTTCAACTGTTGTTTTATGAACAAGTTAAATTGTTAAATATCTTCGAAATAACCTGTATACTAGAGGGCAATATACATATTGAATTTGTGCCCATCAGACAGTATTTAATACAATATCCCCTCATGACGTGCTATACAGGTACAGAGTTGAGCAGAAAAGCACTGCAATTCTAGCACATTTCCAATGCATTATGCATTGCAAATGCGAGTTATTTTATGACTGGCAAGTATTGTTAAGGTAGTTTATCTTTTAACTCTTGAGTTCGACACAAGCATAAGGGTACCCCAGCTGGCTCTCAATGCAAATACATGTAGTGTATAGTGTTGTTTTAAGCGTACTATATATATAAAAGTTTTAGTGTTTTATCGAACTTCATAAAAATGCTATTTGAAATATTATGCCTTATTCCCAAGACGGTTCAAGAGTAAACGCAGTCGGAGTGTGATAGTAGAGCTCATGATTGATCGCATGTCAGAAGGAAGCCAATGACGATGGAGACATCAGTAGTATTGGCAATATATCGTACAAGTATTCCTACGTCAAAGCCAAACGCCAGCACATTGTTAATGCTTGCACGCAGCTATGTTTGCTTTACTCTTTCCGTACGTGTATTAAGTAGTGAGGCCGTTGGGACATTTCAAAGAAAGTTTTCAAAGCGAAGTTTCGCGCCGAAAATGCAAACACATTAATAATGCATTTGGAAACTAAATGTCCAGTGTTTTATTGCGAGGAAGCCCAGGCACATGTTTGCAAATGGCGTCGCAAGTGCAACTAGTTTTCACTTAATAAAAACCATTAGTCGAAACTGCAATACAAACACCACTAAACTGCATTTGGCGTCGCATTTGCGTATACGAAAGGCCATATTAAATATACAGGATAAAGGATTGCAGTGACGGAACGCCGACAGAAAATCGATCTAGACTTTATATGGGCAGAAAGCTAATCGTAGGAGACCTTAATTAAGTCCCATGCCTGTGAAAGTAACAGGATTTCAATTACAAATCCGATTAAGAATGTACACCGTTCGTTGAAAGGTATAATTACAAGCACTCCAGAGATAATTCCTCGGGAATAATAGCCAGTTGGTTCACATTTCCCCACTTCGAATTCACGCCATGCTACAAAATGCAAACTCCTGGCTGGTTTTCCATTAACTAATAACCCAATTGTAGCGGGAGACTAGACGATAAAATGTTACAGCAAATAAACTGCAACAATTTAGCGGATTAAACACTGGAAATATTCGCCCTGGTCACCACTCGAGCTCTGGAAGGTAATGAATTTGGTCTGGTCACTTCTTGCACTCTAAAGAAAAAAATGTGCTGCGACTTGCCGCAAATATTACACATTTGTAGGTGTTGTTAAGCAACCATGATGATGTAATGAGGTGCTTATAAGCATCCTTTTTCAAATCACAAAATTTGATGCTAACTGGCACCTTCAGAATAAACTACATTGTTAATAACCATTTGACATAAGCGCCACGTCCAGCGTTCTGGGAAGGAATCGGAGCCGGGACAGCCCCTTAACTCTCAGTCAACAACCACCTGGGATGCGTTTGGGACGTTCTAAAGGACGGGCATTTTAATAAGCTTTTAATAACTTTAGATCATTATTTCGTCACAGTGGTAGTATTTGAGATAAGTCACAGCATTTTTTTTCTTTAGAGTGTGGCCATGGTTCTATCCGAAACACATGTTGGTGAATTTAAAGAAACCTCTTAGGCGTGGTGTTGAGCAGGGATGTTCCCTATTACCGCTTTTAGTAATTTTCAATGGCACCCTCTCCACGACGCCGCGGTTAAAACGGGCTAAGCGGTGCATTCTACATAAAATATTTACAATCAGTAACATTACATCTTCATTTGACCTACAGCAGTCGCTGCTGCTACTCTACAGTACAGTAATTACAGTAGTTTTGAGGTTTATAAATTATGATCATTCTATGTCGATTACGTTATGTAATAAGAATATTACAAGTATGATTTCTCCATCACGAATTCACCAACATACCAATTAACATAATCTTACTATTCGCGCGTAAAATATGAAAGCACATAATTTGTCAATAATAATAAGGTATGAAATATCTCTTTCTAAGATGTCTAAATTAACTCTTCTCAAATCATTCCATGTATAACATTAACAAATGTAGTCACTTCATCCAATTCCAACCGATAATTTGACCTCGGTATGGCTGCGCACATCACATGATCTTAACCCACGGCAAATGTGTACACAATATAAATATTTCAACCCTACCTGTCCCAGTTATCAAAAGTGATCCTTTTCGTGAATTTTTATTTATTTTTGCTATGTTGTGTGCTATCCTAGCTTAAACTAACCCAAAAGTGTAATAGCGATATTTTGCCTGCCCTATACTCAGGCAATCACTGCCAGCCTTGCAGTCGTTAGGAAAAGCCAAGTTTCAGATGGAGGGCGCTCACATGCAAAGTATGTCCAAGTACAGCTATTATTAGCTTAATAGACTAAATATGACGTTAACCTACGACCTAATTATTTTATACTGACGCGCTTACCAGTTCCCCAAATTCGAGGGTAACGAAATAAAATAAAATTACTTGCCGTATTTTTGAAAAATGCACTACGTTCAAACAGCGATGCTCAGTTGACCTTCACAAAAACGTGCAGTTTCCCCAACATGAGCTTATTTCGTAATATTAGAGGCTGTTTACTGTTGACGATCTTTGTAAAGGTCAAACACTGAAAATGAATGGGTCATCCTAGGGCATTGTATACGGAGAAGTAGCAAAATTGGAAAATTCAATTTATTAATGTTTTATCCCCAATAAAAATGAGATCCAACCTGGATTTGTTAGTCAGTACCACAAATCAGAGTTTCTCGCCCCGTCATTGTCCGTTAATTGGGTCTAAGTAAAAGTATTCCCCGTAATAATGGGGGCAGTACGTGGTATGATCAAGTTTGTCGACAGTTTCTTATCTACGTCTCGAAGATGGGCAGGTTTTTTTGCGTGAAACGTTGCTACGAACAAATTGAGTTTTACCAATCTTATTATCCGAGTAATTCCAGGTATTTACTAGTGAGCGAAATTTGGCGGACTTAGAAGCCATGGAACATTGACTCGTCCCATATCGCTAATCGAAATCAGTGGGTCTGCATCAATAAACTATCACGAACCTACCACATATGATCGTATTCTGGGTTAGCTAGCACGTAAAAAAATAGATAAAAACATTGGACGGGCGAGTGAATGTGCAAAAATTGATCTATTACTTATTTCCGCATTCTGGATGATACTAAAGCAAAAAGTTCAATAAATGCTTGGATTGCACTGTATTTAGGTACATGTACATGTATATCGTATCCAGTTGTGACCGTGCTTATTAACTCGTTGTTAATTCAATTTTACGTATAAATATTACGTATACTTTCGTTTTGGATACAATAGGAAAGCCCCACAAAGGGAGGCTTACATTTTAAAATGAAACGCCAAGCTACTGATAGTCACAGTTTAACATTTCACTTTTACAGAATTCATGTTCACGTACGAATATTTAATTTGGAATTTCTCTGCAAAATGAATACGGTCTTGCAGCTTGACGAGTTTCCAAAACCAATATGATAGCCCATTAAAAGTACGGTCTATCTTATCAAAGAAGCACGCATCTGTTTCGTTCACGTCTTGATTCCGACCCACGTTATTGAAATTTTTACTTTCCAAATTTACGCCACACAAACTTATCATACTGCTTAACAGAATTTCAAAGCAAACGTTTTAGTAGGTGCAGGCTTTGAGGGGAAAGGCACTTTGCTTATGTCCACAAAAAACGCTTCGTAGTTCAATTTAACTTTGCAAGCTCGTAAATTTCTATGTAAAATTTGATAACATTCAACCTTATACGTCCTCTACGCATACTGGATGCACTGTGCTAAACCTTCGATTTTCTAATTCAAACATGTAACCAACATGATAATAAAACTGACGATCTCGATATCGTATACTGTACATCCAGTGTGTGTCGAGTATTTCTCAATTCTACTGCCGCCCAATAAACTTCTTCAAACTTAATTAAGAATATCCAAACAAAAATGAAATTCTTTCACCCTTACTGTAGGCAGTTCAGCAGTTATTGGAAATACGTATGTTGACATTGTATTAATTAAGCAATGACATGGCTATTTTAAAGATGTAAAATTAATTAGGCCGTTGATACCGCTTCGTTATAATTAATAGTAAATAGGGAAGACAAAAAATGTTCGCCTAATTAAACGCTAAACCTTCAGTATCTGCGTACAAATGAAGTTATTATTTGCGTGAGAGAGTCTAAAAAGCCGCTCTATCTTGTTAGAGAAAAAGCAACTTTCCAGAAATGCATCCAGTCAAGCTTTAATGTGAAAATTAGTTTTGAAAGACTTATTCAAGTGTAGATGAACACTACCGCTTTTTACAGCATTGATTATGCCACAATGGTAGGCGAATGCTGTGTGATTTTTTTTTTGGTTTCAGAAAAACTTGAAAGTAATTAGGCCTACGAGTGACTTTGAAAGGAAATCCCCAGCTATTGTTGAGGCTGTTAAAGCATTAGGTAGATCAAAAACTCACTGAAGTAGAAGCTCATTTATCCAACGAAATTTACCCTCGGAAATGATATCAGTCAATACCCCTAAGCATTTACAAATGCACTTGCTATTTCCTATATACATTAAGCTTAATTCTCCACATTTCACATCAAATTCAATTGATTTGTTTAAAGTTTACAACAAACTAAACAGAATTCAAAATAAAACTGAACATGAAACATAAAAAATTAAAACAAAAATTACGCCACAAATTCATGAGAAAGAGAAAGAATTTAAAAAGAAATTTCTATAATAAGAACGACAGAATCTGGAAATTGATTATAATAGGTTGGTATTTTCCACACATCTAAACAACTTGGCAATAAAAATTAGCTACAGCTCTATCTTGGTTTTCCAAGTTACAATTTTCGCATTTCACTATACTGCATATCAGTGCTGTATGCCTTATAATCCATGTGATATGTTAATTTTATTTTTGACCTAGCATCCAACAGCGTTGAATTGTTTAATGGCTAGAATCCAGCTTGATGATATTCTTTGGAACCATCTCATTGTTTCCTGTCCTGTTTCCCTTTCGAAAGGTCAGCACAACGCAATTTAAATGGCTCTGAGTTAGAAACTGCCAAATTGCTCGGAATTACAAATGTGTCAGACAGAGACCCACATAATAACGGTATGAACACTTGATGCATTAAAGAACCTAACAATCTATTGGAAATGCCACATCGCCAGGTTCGTGCTAGCCCAGTCACGAAATAATTACGCTTTCTTTATCACAGTATAAATAAATGACAGTCCAACCATTACAGCAATTACTAATCCTGCATCGTGCAAGCATATCAATTTTTAATTAGAACGCCCTGTCATACAATATGCTCACATGGAGCGAGAAACGATAAGACCAACGAATAAGTCAAATTCCATACACTCAGCGTTAGGCTTAATTTGGAATGCTTTAAAAAATTGGTGAGGGAGCCTATAATCTATCGATTAATACCATGGATACTAAACTCTTAAAGCTATAATCAATTTGTCCGTCCATGAAAATGAAAGTATGTTTGCAGCTTGAAAAAGCAAAGACGTTTTAGAATTGTAGCATTTATTGTTGATTATTGAACTGCTCCAAACAATAAGTTAATCGCTGAGTTCAGAATTGTGTGCATGCACGATAATACTTATACCGTAAACGCCTTTGCTGACCTTTTCATCCTTTAAGTCACTAGTTACATGTGTGTACATGTATGCATATCTTGTGAACGAGTCGCACGCCATACAAGCCAAGAATAAATATTCGTGACGCACTTTAAAAAAAAAATATCGAACCGCATATCTTGAAAAATGAGAATGGTATACAACATGCCAAATAAAATGCACACATAGCTTGATGCAGTACATGTAATTCTACGTACTAACCAGTGTGGCGCCCAACAACCACATTTTAAACATATTTTAAAGTTTGGTTTACTCGCTTCTATTATTATTGCAGTTTAGTTTAAAAGTACCACTGTATACAGGGTGAGGCGTATGTCTAGGGATCTTGAATATCTTCAAATTGACAATTACGCGTGACATTGTAAGTAACGTTCTTGGTGCGTGCGAATCTAAAAGTGCGAGTCTAAAAGTATGACGTGCAATAAATTATCCAAGAATACGTAGCAAGGTTTCCTGCCATACAACCGTGCAATGCAATACTGCATACGTATGCAAAATAAAGTTGCCAACTAATACTTTGCGATTGATAAATAAATGTCGCAAATGTACACATTACTCTAATTACATGAAGCTCTACAACTTTCTAATTGGACTTTCTGTTCTATCTACATCGGTTAAAATATTCTTAAATTTGCACGCACCAAGAAAGCTACGTGCAATGTCACAAACAATGTTTTCTGGAAACACTAAAATGTTACCTCAATTAAGCACACGCTTACTACGTTTATACACAGCGTTAAACTCAACTACTAACAAAAATTTAAGTCGTGCATGGAACCGTTTTTTACTTAATGGCAGTAACCTTTAGAAATTTTACCAGACTCGGCAATGGGATGGTTTGGTTCAAGCGAATTCGTTAAATTGAAGTGTAATTTTAGGCAAGCTGACTTTAATTGATTGTAGATAGTGATTGTACAATGTGTTAGCATGGAATGCACGCCGGTATAATATAATTGTAACACATAGCTCAAAAATCAACACTACATATTTAATAGGCCCAGACATATCCCCCACCTTGTAAATTATACAGCAATCACAGTGCTTAAAAGTGTTCACTTTGACCAGCATTTTGAATCTAAATTTGTAACCTAATTTTTCATAAGTAACGACAATCTTCAACAGGAACGTATTCCAAAAATACATTCTTTACAATGCGGTTGGTAATTTGGAAGAATTACCTGTAGTATCTCTGAATTACTCAATACTGCGTATTTCATTTTGACCAACGTGCGACAATCATATGTCCAACAATTGGTGCCAGCACGCAAGACAATCAATTCTGTCCTCAAATTATAGATATTAAAATAACCTCAAATAATATTTTCCTATATATAGGATATCGTCAGCAAAAATATATAATCAAAATATTGTGTTCTTAATTTTCTGCGCTTAAAAATACATTCTCGTACCAGATAAAATTCACGTGACTATAATAGCACAAACTAAAACAGTATAATTTGTTTTCAGAGACTTAATGCTATGAAATTGGGCATTATTCGGAAACGTTATTTAATAGAAGTCTTAGAGGATTACCAAGGCAAAATGACTAATACCTATACCTTCGATTATTTCTCGAATAACTCGAGGTTTCAAATATGCTATTATCAAAGGCAAAAGCCATTAGTCGATATATTCACGAGATTGAGTTTCTCATGGAAAAATATCGCTTGTCAATCGATAACAACACTACGAGAATATTGGTTTCCCTGAATGGCCGGACACTTAGTTGGAAAAGCTAGATTCACAATCTACTTTTATAGCATTTCTATACCATACTTCTGGAAATATTTTCGAAATTGGTTCAAAACATTGCTTCAAATTAGTCTAGTCGTAACGTCGAGGCTATTTTATGGTTAACTGAGCAGCGTGGCTCCCACAAACGCTCAACATGGAATACTAGAAATCATTTTTACGGCATTTGGTAATAACCTATAATGAATATCCTTGTATTAATGGCGAACAATGAAACTGACCACATCATGTCGCTAATGTTATTACAGCATTATCAAGGATAATACTTTGAGCATTTTGTACTTCTGATAGGAATTTAATCAGAAAGTCAATGAGTGCTCAATGCTTAATACATTTGTAGATTACTTTGATTCGTGCAAATTATTCCGAGAGCTATTAACTCCTGTAATTCATTTCTAATGTTAAACGTTTTGTATGAAACAGCTATCTTACAACGATCCTTACATTCAAGCAGAATGTATGCAAATAAAAGTATACTCCTGCACTTATCAGATAAGAAATATCACGTTAATCGGGCCCTAACTGATCAATGCTTTTTTTAAATTTAGAGGCAGAAGGTACTCGAAAAAAATTGTAATCTAACATTATCTTGACGAAATCAGTCATAAATTACTTATTCGAATTTTTATTATCGCAGTTGTAATTTTTCAAAATATGTGTTATTTTTTCTTATAACTAAGCTACCAACATGGTGTAATAATGCTAGCTTAAGTGTTTCATTTTGTGTGGAATTATTGCGAACATTAGTCAAAAACAAATAGCATGCATGTATGCTAAGACTTTATAAACAAAGCAGCAGAATATACAGAGCGTGAAATCGAAAATCCTTATAAAATTCAAAACAAAAACAAGCTATTGGAAGATAAATAGGATTAATCACTGACGTCATCAGCAGCACATTTGTACTTAATACCCGGGGAAAGCACAGATGTTTTCAGTGAGACCACCGCAGTTGATTTTTTGAATTGCGAATGCATTGAATATTTTTTCTAACTAGCGTATTAAATTATTTACATACGGTTATGGGAAAAATTTCATTTTAGTTTACAATTTTTCCTAACTCCCTATTTAAACTGCTTACTTTTAACTCCAATCACGCAGTGCATTTTAGGATGACAAAATACCCTATACATGACGTGATAAATGCAAATATCAATATTATTAAGATTACACCTTTATTGAAAGCCTGGTACCATCGACCGTAATGCATGAATTTGCTAACAAGATCTTTGTGATAAGGCAACCTGTAACCAGCCGCATTTTTGAATGAGTTACACGCAGCAAACTACGGATACTCTGCAATTGGAGCAACTTCAAATAAATAACTTTTATGCAATTTCGATGACCTCAAACTACTGTATATCGATGGCTTAGTGACAATACCACGTATTAACAAAATTGCAATTTGTCAGTAGATGGGAAAAAGGTTAATATTTCACGTTTAACTTTTCGAATGCAGCTACACATTTTTGAGAATGAGAATTAAGAATGAATTATTCTAAAGTTTGACCGAGTTATTACAGTGTCAGCATGAAATTGTTACATGTTGTTAACCTTTAAAACTAACGAACAAAGATTGCGATCTCAGGAGATATTTTTATTGAAAAAATATGAAACTGGCTCACATGTTACTTTCTATTATGCTAAGATACCCAGAAGTAAGCCCTCAAAAGAATGAGGTAATAGTAGGACATATGCACTCATAGCAGATGTTGGCTCCTCCTAACAGCTGATATGTTTCGCGGGGCAATTTGTACATTTAACATAATAAAACCTAACCTGACACAACCTAACTTAACCTAGCCTAATCTATTGTATCGATTATAGGTTAGGTTAGGTTATGTTGAGTTAGGAAAAACTTAAACAATTTGGAAGCTGCCAAGCCAACTTACGTGCTGTCAGGAGAAGCACACGGTGGGGCGGTGTGCACATATCCTACTAACACCCAGAATGGTACAAAAATTCAATTTTGCAAAACGAAATTATAAAACGTGGTATTGCCACTATAGGCTATCGGTTTCTACGTTGTTTTTAAACGTCTTTTTCGAAATATTTACAATTTCTAGCAAACAAATCTCGTGAAACTTTTCATTCAAGCTGCCACGAGGATGGGCCTGGCTCTAAACCCCATGGTCAGTCCATCAAACTCTTGAAGTTTGCTCTGGCTTAACCTCCGACCTTCAAACGATTATCTTTCAGGAAATTTGCGCCAACCAGACTGCAATCCTTACAATGGGTGGTCGGAAAAAGTGCACTATTTGCACGAGCTCCCCACTCATGTTGGGCATGATCGCAGACATCTGGTAGACAAATAGACATGCAATTATTTCGAACATCTCAAATATTTGTCTTGCGACGACGGGGCGAGCAGAGCAAACAGTACTCGGCCACCAAATAAGTTTGCGCGGCGTATGAGAGTGAAACAAAAAGACGAGATATTAAAAATAAAAAGCGGACTTACAGTGTGTAGCTGAATGCTGAATGGCAGGAGAACCGAAGCTTATTTCAAATCTCTTATATTCTATGACAAAAGAGCGGATTTTATTGCGTACTTTTACGGTTGTTCCAGGGCTGATAAGCGAAGAGTTCTAGCAAGAGGATACCAATTGGGACACGCACGTTGTTGTACTTGGTTAAGCTGCGTAGCCTCCAAAAGCCGTCGCCACCCGTTCCTATCTCAAAGTGTTGGTCCAAATTCACTGGATGTTTATATATATATGTGAGGGGTGGGGGATGGAGCCAGCCAGAAGAAAGCCAGCAGAGAAGACACGCCAGGACAGGGTTCGATGCGCCTGTTTGAATTATCTTATAATTGGGCGGTTTGATGCTTGGTTGGCCTGCTGGGCTGGCTACAGAAATCTATAACGCTAAGGCGCCGCCCCCTGGCGGATCCATGGCTAAACAGGCGCTCCCATTGTGCCACAGCAACAGAAGTTGTCGGGCCCACGGACACCCCGGGAAGAAAGGGTGGGGGGTGGGGCCAGCGAGAGTGGGAGGGGCCAAGACGACGCGACGTCTGACCTTTGCGGGGGTGGATGACGGTTTGCACGTAGGTGGTACTAAGACCAAAACAGCAATTCACAATAACGCGGCTAATTATTTAACGGCGAGGAACGAGTTAGTATCGTGCATTGAAATCAACGCGATTTGAATTAGCATTTTGGCTCTGATGTCGTCGCAGCCCTGAGTCTGTTGAGCTTACGCCAAAAAGGGACATTTCGAGGAAAAGGAACTATTTGCATTTGCTTAATTCGGTCAAGCTTCATTAGCTCGCCGTAAAGTCGAAGAAAAGCAATTCCGCAAAATTAAATAACTTTGGAATACAGTTTCTCCCCCATGTACTCCAGTTTAGCTCTGATGTCATCGCAGACACAGCGATGCATTATGCATCCACTAGACTCGCCAAAGTATGCATTTATATTAGGAGAGTACCACCATGACCCCCCCCCCCACAGTGTGGATGGGGGAACGTGTGATGCTGAATGAGGAAAGTACAGGGCGGGACAAAGAATAGGGCAATTTTAAAAATGAAAAATAAAACCTTTAAAATTTCTGTACAATTATTTTTAATCACAGAATGGGGATCGAAAATTGGGAAAATAGGATGGGGATCGAAAATTGATTTATATCTGGCATTCCAAGATCGAATCGAAATCCTCATTCATTTCATTTGATTAACTTGTATCAAAAGGTCGAATTCAAATATCACTGAAGTGAACGTACACTATGCTTAGCATCGATTTGATAACTAATACATACTGTACAAATTACCTTATAACCTGTGGACGAATACGAGAAATTTCGTCTGATATGTTGTCAGGGCCATTGTTCAAGTGCGTATGACATGATGACGTCATTGACGCCATTTAACAAACAGAGTAATGGAGCGATTGCCTAGCAGGTGGTACACTGCTACATGTACATTAATTCATGTTTATTATGCAACCCTCGGCCCCTGACAACATAGCAGACAGAATTTCACGTATTCTTCTACAGGTTATAAGGTTATAATATTATAAACTATAAAATCGATGTTAAGCATAGTCTCCATTCAATTCATTGGAATTTGAATTTGATAACAGCGAATAGAATTCTCATTCGAGCTGAATGGAGATTTCGATTCGATCTTTGAAATGCCGGATATGAATCAATTTTCGATCCCCATCCTAGTCATAAGGTTTAATATTATTCAATTGAGGTATTTAAAAATAATTGAACAAAGTTACAAAATTTTTGTTTACCCTTTCAAAATTTCCCCTTTTTTGGACCACCCTGTATAAGTGAAGTAACTCGCGATGGCATGCCAAAGTTTCAAAGCCCTGGCTCATCGCACGAACATGTTATTGAATAACGAAATAACAACAAAAATCTGCCGTTGCATCTAATCGCTTTCCATCATAGGGGTGTCGGACTGAAAAATCCCTGAAGGCAGGCAATCACTGAGAGCTTCAGAGCCATGCGGAGTTGACCACTTGTGCTGCCATTGAAAATCAGGCCATTCTTGTTAGTTTAAAAATGATGGCCTACATATCTGCACATGTCAGAGCTGAGAAATCGCGTCAGAATGTCGCTGCTGTTAAGATTTAAGCGATAACTTATCTTAAGCTAGAAAACCTGTTCCGGATCCAGTTAAGCATCTTAGCTGCTATTAATCAGTTTTTGCCCATAACTTATAAATTCGCGCATGGTAAAATCAAATTGATGACATGTGCTTGTTAAGATTTTGTACGCAGAATAATACGAAAACTACTGTACGTAAAGCTATTCTTCATTTTGAAAAGTTTGCGCACGTGAGTTGGGTTGAAAAAAATGTTTTACATAGAAAGTAGTAACGCAAATAGTTTCGTTGCAATGATCAAGTAATATATGCATGGACAATTTTTTAGTTTGAAAATTATCGTCATTATATCAGCGTTGGTCGCAATGGTGCAGTTTCTCTGATTTTAGTAATGTATTCTTCTGCAAATGGTGTATGATGATATTAATATAAATTCACGCGAAAGAAATTCAATACTTGAACATGCATTTCAGCAATAAGATGTAACGTAGGAAGCATATTGACCAGTGTGAAGAGCAGGAATAAACAAAACGTCTTTTCAAATTAGATTACGTTTTCTATTACCATTCTTAGTTTGAAAAGAATCAATTAACTCAAAGAACTCGCATCTTCCATTATAGTTTGGATCAGTGAGCAGGCTATACGAAAGGGCATTGTTAGTGCGTAGACAGGCAAATTATACACTGTCAACCACGAGGGTGACAACAATGGTCAATGAGGTTCAATTTACCACTAATACCCGTCGGCAGTGTGGCTGACCACTAGCCAAAGGGATTTCTGATAAGCATACTTTTCACAGACATTATAAACCAGATTTTGTTATTCTCAATAGGAAATAGAAAATGCAAAATTTGCATGAAACTCACTAGCTTTACAGATTACATGATAATCATATTATAAACTAATCAAGATAATGCAGTCAAATAGCAGAATGTTTTTCAAGTCATTCGTTTACAAAATGTCACTATACAGTATGATGAGATGATGCTCTATTTTCAATTGAATGTGGCATCTTATTTGAACCCCTTTAACCGTTTCTTGCCCTTAAATAATTGACTGCATGCGTTTTTTTCTTAGTGCAAAAAAGTCCATGCCCCGGTCGTATACCCCGCCGATGAAGTTTTCGACATAAACATCTTTTTTGAGAGTTACCACATATTTCCAAAGTGTAATTTTCAGGTTCTAAACATGTTTTTTGAGAGTTATCACATGTTTTCAAAGTGCAATGTTCACGTTCAAAACATGGTCAGCATATGGTTTTAACATATCGATTTACGTTACCATGCAAGTAGAATTTTTCTCTACTGGTTGTGCAAATAGCTTTAGCAAATAATGAACAAATGCATTACTGTAGCGCACATGAAATTGGGATGTTTAATTTCCCGTCTATTTTTCCTGCTGGCTAAAGGTAAATACTTGTATAAATAAATATGGAACTAATTGGAAACAGGGAAATTAAACCACGAATTAAGAGACACTCGAAGTCCATTTTAATTTATTCAACTATAAAACTACCCAAAAATTGAAGGTAAGCACAAATAATGCTCGGTTGTCATCACTCAAAACGTAAGTAAATGGAAGTTTTCTTAAATATCATGAAAAATATCAAAACTAGAAATAGGTGAAAGCGAGCGAGACCGGGAGAAACCGTAACTTCACGTAAATCCGCTATCCTCAGTTATTAAGGTTTTCAAACATTTTAAAATTATTAACAATTTACAAACAATTTCGGTATTAAAGAAGTGTGTGGAATGTTTCTTCGTAAAGTTATAACCAATTTGTGTCGCTTTCTATAAACTGGATAAGAATTTCCAAGAGGATGTCAAATCTAAATGTTGTATAGATGTATATCTGAAAACGTTTCTACGAAACAATTCTAGGTGTGTGCGGTTGTTTTTACAAATAACCAGATACAAAGTTTAATATTGCGTTTATGACGTTCCGTCAAAAAATACAACAAACTTTATTAGTTTTGTGACTGCAACTAACAATGGATATATCCAATGTGTAATGTATTGTCGCATACTGAATAAATGATGTTTAAAACTCATAAAAAGTTGTATATATTGTCATCATAAGTTGTCTTACGCAATAGTAAGCGTTTTCGGTTATTTGCGTGGATTTTAGTGGTTGATTTATTTCTAACATTGGTAGCTCACTTAATGTGTATATATGTCTGCATACCATGATTCAATAGCGGAAATCAATAATACATACATACATGTATTTTCGAAAAATGGAAGGAAAAACGACTTTACAAAGCTTTCAACAACGTCTTTCCAAAGTAGTTCATCTGGAACAAAAGCTAAATAAATACATCCAAAATTCGCATTCATGTGCGATCAATTCCAGTCGCTTAATTTCGAAGCATTAGAAAGAACACCATTTCACTTATTCAAGTCAATATTTGACGACGTCGTAAATGAATCCGTTCAAGCCCAGACTTAAGCAATCATTATTTTACACATGCTTCACGAATCTCGTATAGAAAACTATAAAGTACACTCTACATTAGACAATAGAAGATAATGCAATTATTCCTAATACAGTTATAATAACTGTGGCTGTTATCAGCAGTTCTGGTAAAAACAATTTTCTTAGATTTATATCAACACAAGTAGCTAGAGATAACCTGCTGTATTTCAGGAGTTACAAAATAGAAATACTGCACAGATTTCAATTCGCCGAAATAAATGTTTGTAACGAGAATCGTTTATTGGCCTGCCGAGTTCTGAAGAATTATTCTTCCCTGGAAATTATCACCCTCTATATCACTTTTCGCAGACATGCATTGAATAAATGCCCTACGCAGAACTGACATTAGAAAATGGATGGAATTGTCGGATAAATGTATGCTGTTAACAATGCCCGTGTAAACCAGGTCCGAAATTCAGCAAAGGAGGATTTGTAAGCGCAAAGAAAAAGCTTCTGAATGGGTAGTCTACAAAAGATGACAAAACGGATTTTTGCTTTCGTCAAATGGCGCTTCCTGCACATTTTACAACAAATGCAAGTGCGTTCCGCCATCCACACTTTCTTAGACGCAAATATGGACAAGAAATCAATGAGACGTACAAAGGAAAACCAGCTCAAACAAAGAAACAATACGACCATTGGGGAAATGAAATATGCCATCGAAATTGTTGAGTCTGTATACATGCATTAAACAGCACACTGTATAAGACCAAGTCCCCCAATGCACAGTTTATACGAACATGTCCCTGACATGCAATTAAATGCGCATCAATTTTAGACTAGCTCATTTACTAGGCATTAGTCAGGCTTAATTTAAATTTAAGCTGGTCTGTTGGAAACTGCATTTCAGTCATTTTATAGTTTTCGTTATTAGCAGTCAAGCATGTAAGCTAATCTTTCATTTGTACATATACTATAATTGGCTGAATTTCACTGCTTTCCATGTGCCTGTTTTGGGAAAATCCCGCTATGTCGGATAGTAAATCCCCGAGCTTAACATATCACGCTCGCAATATTTCACTGCGTTTTCTCGAAGATACAAAAAGTCTATTTGCCTTGACATTGCTGAAATTGTAGTGTAACATGGTCCATGATAAAATCGCCAAAGTACAGACATGCCAGTAAAGGATCACTGGCAAAAACCCAAAACAGCAAAACATATAAAGCTATTTTTTTATAACCACAAAATCGAAATTCAGAATAATACCAATGCCAAAATTATTAACGAAAAGCCGTGGGCAGCAAAATGCTCTGAGTTAGGTAAAAGCGCAAATAAAAAATACATATTATGACAAATGAGAAAGTAGACACGTTTACCATTATGATAAGTTATAGAGGTCAAGTATTACTTAGTATCTTAGGTGGCTCATCTATTGATAACATATAGAACCGAATACACTATTTACGCTCACGAAGTTGATATGATGAGCAATCGATCAATGCTCAACTAACAAGTTTGGAAAGCTGACAACAGGGGTCCACGTTTATCCTGAAAA
This sequence comes from Kryphioiulus occultus, assembly GCA_034687865.1. Lineage (NCBI taxonomy): Eukaryota > Metazoa > Arthropoda > Diplopoda > Julida > Julidae > Kryphioiulus > Kryphioiulus occultus. Next base: position 30,524 of record JAQGAF010000558.1, on the reverse strand, counting down.
TAGCTATCTGGATATTATTTCTATAAAATAAAAACCAAGCATGTATGGGCATAGCTTACCAGAGATCTCTCATTGGCGTCACCACGGTGTTATTGACATGCAAAACGAAGATGTTATAAAAGAGCTTCGACGAACGATACCACACAATAAGACCACCAACTTTCAAAATGCTATACAAAGTTTTCTCAGAAAACTACGTACACTGTAGGTTTATCCAAGAAGTTTTCGCGAAGATGGAAGTGTAGGTTCCTGGAAGTACTGTATATCGAGTTTTTCCACAGTGTAGCAAAAACAACAATTCCTTGATCAGTACCTAAATTCGGACAATGGAGAAAAGCCTCTAATTTAGAATTTTGAGAATATTCAACAATAGTGAGCTTCTCCTAATGGCTCTTAGGCTGGCAGTGATTGCCTGGTGCTTTGGGGCAGTTTAATCGTATACACGTTATATTGTTAGGTCAAGTTAGATTAAACAAAAAAGAGAAAAAGCATAAATTCCGTCAGCCATTACAGGTGTCAATCTTGAATACCAGTCCATAGAAACCGTAGTTTATCCGTGTTGGAATAGTGCGAACTTTTATTAATATTATTATTAACGCTGAATATTTAGGACACCGAAGAAGATCGATGAAATTAAAATACTGCGGATTCCAATCAGGTTGAAGGTGAAGGTTAAATTACCACCTTACTTGATATTGACTATTTTCCTTATTCGCAATTATTTTTAAATACGCTCATATACATTTACAAGGGGTGGTGCGTGTCTTAGGGGAAAAAATAACAAATATTAATGAGATTAGTGGAAGACCCGTTCACTTTGAATTAACTTAGTTTCTATGCACGCATACGTGTATTATCGCATTTCTACACTATAGTTAGTGGCTCTAAGACAGCTTCCATTTATAGAACAGAAGATGGAAGTACATATTGTATACCTGCCGTTCGACTATATATTTTTCGCGAATATTGCAAAGTTCTTCATAGGGCGTGGATACGCATTAAAATATGAATACGTGTAAATAAGCCTGTGATGGAAAGTAGATACAGTACATATGTAGACCGGTTTCAAATGTCTGGGACACTACGTGCAAAACGAAATTCAGCAATGTTGGAGAATAACTTATTTTACAGCACGTTTAGAAGATGTGCAAAAAGCCAAAAAAAAAAAAAAAAAAAAACTCGGCGAAAAATTACTTTTTAAAAGATGTTTATTTTGCATACATGAACATGAAGCGAAAGGTATTGTTTTGTGATAGTTAGATTGGGTTATAGTGTTAATTAAGCAGTGAATACGAGGCTGCCCTAAAAGGGCAACGTCGAAAGAGAAGAATCGAGACGTGTTACGTTTATCAGTTCGTTGTACAGCACTTGCATTTTCTTAACCGTCAATTTGAAACAGTGTGCACAGTTCAATAGGATCGCTAGAGCCGTTTTATAACGATTCAAGTTGATATCTCTTGCACGCAGTAAGGGAGATAAACAGTGCCTTTGATAAAGTGTGCTGCCTTTACATTATGCTTGAAAGAAAATAAATGGCAATTATTCACTACTGAATTATAAATCGCTCGGCATGTTGCATCGCCATCGATGGGAAATGCAGCATGACATATACCCATTCCAGCGTCTATCTAACAGGTGTTCATCCTTTTTCCCCATCGTCGATTCCATGAGAGGGTAAGCCGTCATATCTTTACCTGGCATCATGCAAGGCTCTACAATAATCGCATACTGAAGTAGATCAGGGGGCAAAATTGCACGACAGAATTGATGAAAAACACGTTGCCCTGCCATATAATCATTCACCCGATAATTTTCAGAGGAGGAAGAAAATACCACCCACGTTAATTGCCCCAATAACGATGATCTTTTAAATGCAAAAATGGTGAGTACGTGAGTGGACGCCATGCTGGATGGATATATTATATTTCATGCAAGAAACCATTGTACACAATCAATCGTACATCAAACGCAGTTCCAAGAAACTGCCGTTCTTAGAAAACAACGGTAAATTTTATTAACAGTAAACTTGTTAACGGTATAAAAGATTCTGCACTGTATGCAATAATATCCGGCACTGTCACAATAAAGAAAGTCTTAACATTGCCCATTTTTTAACAAAATAAAAGCGTAAATACAATTATAATGGTATGTGTTTTTAACACAACAGATAGCATCTGTTATGCCGTCTCAGGGACTGACGAACAGTATTACAAGTACTTTGAATCTTCAATTCAATTCAATTCAACTCAGTACCATACAATCAATAAGTAAACACCTGGTAGGGGGTGTAGGCCATCAAGCCAATATAATCGGGAAATTACCACCGCATTAGGATTGTCACCATCTTCATTGTAAAATTTAATTGGTAGAAACTTGAGGCTGTCCTTTGGAAGAGAATTCCATCGTTTGATATCCGCCAAAAAATAAGACCAATAGTATGAATCCGAATGCGCTCGGAATTCCATAAGTGGATTCTAAGGTATAATTTGATGAGTCAACTACTAGACAATAGGGGGTGTCAATCCTAAAAAAATGAATGTAATCGAAATCGACTAATTGGTGAACGCATGAACATATGGCTACCAAAAAACAAAAAACCAGTTTTGGTAGTTATTTGCGGTTGCGAACACCAATTAGTCAATTTCAATTACATTTATTTTTTAAGATTGACACCCCCTAATGTGAGTCCTACGTTCATGACAAAAATTAATTAAAAAAAGTGTTATAGTTACAAGTAAGACAAGTTGGAAAAAGGTAAAACTAAACTTATTTCGTGTATTTGGTTCACATGGAGTGCTAGCAGGCGGCGCTGTAATCGCCAGAATCGAACTATATGCTTTTTTTTTTAAAAAAAAAAGTTTCCAACGAGAGTTGGGCGTTATAATCCCCTGTATTTTCATCAGTAGACCATCTACTTTGAAGCAGTTTGAGTTAATTTGTTAAGGGTGATTGGCATCCGTCTACACCTTTTCACCGTACTCCAATCTTGTTGCTATTATAACTTGTAAGATGTAAGATAGCGTCCAACCCATAAGTTATTATATCATATTGTCTGCAATGCTGTTTGACAGTTAATGGAGAATAATACGATATTGCAAGAATCTGACGGATAATTCCTTAATGATATAATTAGTAGACGACACCAGAAATCAGCTTCACAATTGGGTTGAAAGGAAATACGATCTTACATATGCGCGGTTACTTTCAACCGTGCACCACCATGCAAAGCTTATTTTAGCTGCAGATAAAGCAATGGTTATTAATTGTGTTATAATCGAGGCATATGATCATGAGTTGAAATTCAACAGGTTTAATTTTTCACCACAGCATACGTGCACTGCAACTAGCGAAATTTACGAGGACAGCATTCCCATTACTAAGCCTGCATTAGTGTTTACAAAATGCAGCGAAAATGAAGGACCTAATTAAAACCTAATATTCAAGAACAGGAGTGCAAGCTTAGAAAAGTATGCAAGATAGTTATCTGACATTAACGAAAGAATTATCGCATGTACCTTGTGCTTTTTATGTATTCTGTCATGGATTCGAATATAACAACGCTTAAACACATACTCCAGATCGCATCAACGCCACAATGTATTGTGAAAACAATACATTTGAAATGTGAATGGGCTCTGTTGATAATTTATGCGCCGACTATTAGAGACTTCATTTTACACAGGTGCTGCATTTAAGTATTGCGGTCACTTTTTATGTTCGCTCGTTGCATTGCTTTGTCCTGGTAAAATAAAAATTCATCAGAACAAGCACACTTAATGCACTTGTTTATTTGGAAAGTGAACTTCGAATACAAGGCGAATTTTGTGCATATGCCCAAGTGAAATTTATCATGAAGAACTTATGGATTGATCCTATATTAGACCCTATTATAAAAAAATGTATGGAGTATAATCTATACAGCTATGGAATTGTATTTTGTACAGAGGTATGGAGTATACTCGATACCTGAATGGTTGTCTATTTGTATAGTGGAATGGATTAAACTGCATACCTCTATACAAGTACAACTCCATACCTTTTGTGGAATTGGGCCCAGGAATTTATTGCGTATGTTTCATTTATCTGGATTCCCCCAGTGATGGGAAACTTCAGCATGTTTTCAATTTATCAATGTGGAACTAATCTCCAGAAAGTATAAATATAAATGTTTGTATTATAATTTAATAGTGATAACATTTTAAATCGATGTAAATCCCCAGTTTACAAGAAAATCTGAGAAAATGGACTGCGAATGAGGCAAAAATTAAAAAGAAAAATACTTACCTGATTATTATGCAGGTGTAGAATAGCGTTAAATAGACGGCTGTGCTATTTTACATTAGTCTCCATCCGTTTTGTTATTAATTTGAGCCTCATTGGCAATCCCCTTTCTCAGATTTTCTTGCAAACTGACTATTTGCATCGATCCAAAGACCTTGCTTCTCGGGTTTGTTCTTCATAAGCAATCGAGATAAATCTGTCTCAATTACACAACCCACATGTTCTGTGGTTTCCTCCCGTCACCCACTCGGTGGATAATGGGAGCGTGTCGCCAGAATAATTAACGATCGATGCCAATGTTTTCCAATTAAAATCCTCGCCTAGCAAATTAACTGCATGATGAAAATGTTCATAGAATTTGATTAGTGTTAAAAACAATTTGCCAATGCCGATTCAGTTTTTAATGCAAACCCTGCTCGCCCTTAAACGCACAATCCGTGTCAGCTTTCGCGCAATTCATTAATGTGCTCATGATCACTTCGACCTTTTTAATGATCGAGCCATCAAACATTCAATCTTGGAAATTATATACGTATTCGTTTGAATATCTAAATTTAGTAAACGCTACAGAAAGCTTTAGTCCATTACTTATTATTAGGATGCTTACAAGTTAGCTGAATTATATAGAATTAAGTCAAGAATATAGCCGGGGGAGATATAAAATAATTATTCATGTGTTCACCATATTGACTACAGTCCAAACTACGTTTATACGACCGCATTGAGAGATTGAGATTATTTAGGGGCTATAGATGTAGACTACTAGCGAATGTTCGAGAAAAGTATAATATTGAAAATACGCTACAAATATAACCATGATTCGGGGAATTTATGATAAAAAATAAATCCCGAGATTAGATAGATTTTACTGGTGCGGACTATTCTGTGAAAGTATTTTAACTAACAATGCGAGAAAACATAAGGGGTTTACTGTACCCTATGAAACACTGCAACGATTATTCAACGTGAAATGCACCTACACGTGTATAAGAATTTTGAGTTGAATGGAAATCACATTTAAATTCACCATTCTTAAAACATGTTTCTGAGTGAATGCAATTGAATGCATCTCTCATCTTCTGCTCTGTTACTTTTAGGACAATGTACATGAATAAGAAAATCTTTAGCAAATATTAGTTTACAGATGTATTTCTTAATACGTTAATTTAATTACATGTACATGTAAATGTTGCAGAAGACCAAATTCATCCTGTTTTTATTAAATTAGATTTTATTCCAGCTTTCATTTCAACGTGTTCTAGGCTTTAACTATACATGTAATTAAAAACAAATGTACATTATTGAGATTTAAATTACGTATGACATTCCATTTAAAGAGAACCAAGACCCAGTACGTATTACAAAGTTGTACGTACATCGTTTTCAACAATAAAATTGATTTTCTCGATATGTGAAACTATTTAAGCACAACTACCGGTATAGGTTTCATATATACAATATGAATTAACCATTATCCCAAGTAATTATTTTCTTCCACAATAATGTAATTCTGCACGTGAACATTTGTAAATTAGCGCCGGATTAAATGAGGATTTGCGTGATCCCACTTATCTCTCAAGGGGACCACACGTGGTCAGGCAATTACAAAGATTAGGAAATTCTCATGAAGATGGTCAGATGATGAAAATCCCGAGATTCGTCTTAAGTAGACCTGTATGACTTTTTGCACCGAATGAAAATTGCCGTCTGAAAGAATAAACAGTAACATGATCGCTCTTCGTTATTTTTAAGACGCTTAAAGCTGGTCGTCAATGTTGGTTGCATCAAGTGCCTCTTGGCTCTTGACATCTACTGCGCTCTCATTTTCCATTTTCAACAAGCAAATTAGGTTTAATCATCGAAATCAGATTATTTTAAGCCAAAAATGAATAATTCACAGGAAGAAAACTCTGAGGTAACACATGCAGTGATTTTTAGGTTATGAAATCTTAAAATAGCACCAATGTCTGTAAGCAATCCAGCACACCAAACAGTAAAACGAAAGTGGAATGATACGATAGCTAACATAGCTTAGCATTCTACGTTACACAACATTTCATAAGGGCAAAGGGCGAAATGGCTATAAAATGCATGACGTGAAGTAAGCTTAAAACAATTATTAGATATGGCTATGTTTTAATGTACGGAGAAAATTTCTTGATTTTGTCATATTACATGTACATGCATAACCATATTTGCACGTATAACCAAAATAACCAATTTTGCTATAAATTATTTCTGAGAACGTTTCTGAAGTTCTTATGAAATATCATCATTTTTTCGTCATATTAAACTACGTGTAACAAGAAGTTACATGCAATGAAGTGGTGATATGAAGAAAACTTTGTTCCTCACAATAAAACATTATTTTAAATTAATCAAAACGAGACTATAGCACCCTGCGGTCGTTACAGTAAGCCTAAAGGATGGAAACCATAAGGTAAAAAACGAATTCAATTTCTTCTGTTTTCTCAGTATTTTTTATTCTGAAGAAATATATGCATTCAACAGATGTAGATGTAGAGTATACAGATAGATTGAACATGCATGTAATTCTGCAAGAAGGAGCTGGCGCACATTTTGAATATATTATGGAATTTGATGTTCAAATAAAAAGTTCCACGAATAGGAACGAATTTAATTTCACGCAAGTAGCAGATTTCGAAAAATCCGAAGCCTGAAAACACCGCTTAGAAAGTGCATGGCTTAGGTCTGGATATTGCATAGTCTGTTCAAATACGAGCGATAAATTCAATTCGTAACACATTCAAATTTGGCATTCAAAGTGAATACAAAACAATAAATTCACAGTGAAGCTGGAAGGAACCCATGAACCCACAGCTAATGTAAACACATTTTGGAATTCTAAAACCCATGGGATTTAAATGTTTTTAAACACAAGACAGATTTTAAAATGCCCTGTTCTGAGCATCTTATCAACTCGTCATCTGAGGGAAAGAAATAATGTACATTTATAACTCGGCTAAAAATTGGAAGTGTTTAGGATTACTCGAAAGGTCAGGCTGCCTGAAGGGAGCTGAAATAGATGCCATAACCAAGTTGATCTTCAATAAAATAGATGATATTTAGTTACTAATCGAATATATCATGAAACGTCGATCCCGGAACAGCAAACCATTCTTCAGTATGATATTGTAGTCCCTAAACTGTTGCCTTCAATCAAATTGGAAGGTGGTGACACCAAACTGGATATCGTTTTCTTAAATTCATCCTCGAGCTAAACCATTGTGTGATAGTAATACGAAGCATCAACATGGATGTAAGAATAGTTATCTTTCGCATTTTCGTCGATTGATGGCATTACGATTGTCAGAATTTTCGTCATGGGCCATTACAATCACCAAAATATGGGAGGTACTAATAGTCCAACGGAAAAGAATAAAAGATGCCCAAGAAAGCATAACTTCAGTAAAACAAAACTCAAGCATGCGCATCAATAATTTATCCTCCATTTCTAAGTATTTCCTGTTGCTCTGGGTACCTATTTGATCGCTTCAAGTCCTTAGCTATTAATGGAAAACTATTGTTCAAAGGAGTACATAAATAAGCTTCGAAAAATCCCAAAAACTGCTCGAATTGCAGCGACAACACTGTATACATGTACATGTATAATAAAAAAAAATCCTGTTATTTCGGTATGAGATGCGTAGGTTTGTAATGACAAATGTTGCTTTCGTTTACGTCATATATGATGCGGTATGTGTACATGTATTTTTGCTTTGACTGAAGAAATGTTATTATTAAGAAAGTTTAATTAAAAATTAAAAATCGTTTGTTGCATAAGTTACCAAATTATGAAAAGAAAAGCTGATAAATTCATTCATTCTGGAATCAAATTGGTCACTAGTAGTCACATTTCATCATATTAATCGTAAATTAGTTTTAAAATTTTCAACAGAATCATTATATTCCAGTGAAGCTTGCGAACGAGGGCGACAAACCTTCATCGATTTTATGGAAATGGGTGATGGTCATCCTGTGAGTAGGCAATCAATAACAACACGTAAGTAAAGGAATCTCGCAGGATTTACATGTGGATAATGGGATTGCAAAACACTCAAATACTCAATGAATAACAAACGTTTGTTTTACAAGAATATTGAAACTGCAAGCGTAGATCCAGATTTCGAGCCTAGTGGGAAATGTGAGCTGGCAATACATTAAATGGCTTTGATGGATTCATGGAAATGCCTACTCTGAAATTTAGACGATACTGACGAGGGAGGGAAAACCATTCGATAGAAAATGGGCCTACAGCATACATAGAATAAGACGCAATTTAAAAAGTTGAGATCCCTAAACGTTATCGTAGTAGTTGCGTTCATGAAAAGGCGAACATTTAATTAAATTTACATCGTGGAAGCTTCATAAGAGATCAACATTTTGGTTGATGTACCTCTAACACTTGATCACGAAAGACGCCATATATAAAAGATTTTAAGTATATTCATTATAAATTTCGTTTCAAAAATAATACTAATGAAAGAAATTGACGAAATGTTTATAAACCTGATTACCAACATGATGCATTTTTTTAACATTAAGAAAATTTCAGACAAATGAAAGCAACGCCTAGGCATTGCTTTTGATATTGCAGATTTAGATATTATTTTAGCTATACTCAAATGCGGTGCTTTTGGTTTAAAAAGCGTTAATAACACTTTTTAATGGATGATTTTAAATATATTTTCAGAAATATTAATAAGGACAATAACGCATTTGGCGACAGCATTACCCATTGGACCATATCTATTTGAAAAAATAATGGTTCTTATAAAAATACACTTAATTCAACTGGTTGAAATACCACGGCACAAATGACAAGCATACCAAACAAGGCAACTTACACGCGGTTAAAACTATTTTTTTTAAATAATGCAATAGCAATTCTTCCTTTTTAATGTATTTATAACCGACATGACAAGTTGACAATTTCTATGTGTCTTTGCATACCATGTTAGAAATATTTGTTATCTCTATATTATAAAAATACTTACTTTGAAACTTAGATCATGCCATAGCAACTGTCTGTTAACGACCTTAGCAAACCCTATTACCTTCCATTATTCACTCCAGGATATCTTTGGGTATAAATACAAGTAGATAGAGCAAACGCCTACCTATTCTGATACCACTAAACATTGATGCGACAAGAAGTTTGCATATTGCGTTTCCAGATTTAGGTGTTTCGGTTTTTTGCAATGATTGCATCGTAAATAAGTAACACGTGGTCGTTATTTTCTAGTGCCATTTCGTTTTAAACGAATACAGTTTCGAGGATTTATAAAAAATTCAAAAAACTTCCCAAAATGCAGCCATTCTTATGCATGAAATTACTTTTTGTTTCGGATCGTACTCAGGGGCAATAGGGTTTGTTCGCATTTGGAATCCTGAATTAAGATGAGCTAGTTTCGGAGGAGAATTTAATGACAAATTAAGAGAGGGAAAATAAATTGTTATTAGGTAGGATATATGAAATTGGTAATGCTGAAAGTCATGTTCAGTTTTCATTATAGTGTTATTACATTCGTATCGAGTTAATGGCACCATTCCATTTGCAAACTGTAAACTGAATATGGTTTTCCTTTTTCAAGATGGTTTTCTTGCATATTTAAACGTGACATGTTCTATAGTTAATTTGTCATTAACTGTCTTCAATGGACAAGTCATCAGAAGTTAAATTATAAATCAGATATGCGATTATAGAGAAACTGAACATATGTATACCCGAGTACGTAATTAAATCATTAGAGTATAATATGAAGACCAAAGTGTATTACGCATGCTAATGAAAATAAGGGATATCTTATAGGTCAATGTGTAGGTGTTGTTGAAGTTAAATTTATTAAATACTATCCGTGCCAACATTTGCCTAAAGGTCAGGAAATTTTCTCTTTATTTTTCAAACAAATCGCTTGTCTTGATTTAAACTCAGGCGTATGAAATTCATGCCTGTGGTTTCTTTAGAAAACAATTTATGACATGACAAAGGTAAAATAGCAAATTGATAATAAAATCAATCGCGATTAATTTCCGGCCCTACCTCTGGTATTTATATTCAACAGGATTTAATTTTTCAGAGGCCGAAACGCTTGTAATTTTAAACTAATAGTCTGCTGCAAGTTACAATATCATTTCGAAAACTATTTGGTGTCAACGTTTTCAAAATAGGACAGTTAAATCCCCAAGAAAATTATTACTCCGCTGAAGCATTCAATAATGGAGATAGAAGACGGAACATGAGACGTTTAAAAGGGCCATTTCAGGAGAAAATTCGAATGAATTTTCACTGGAGAGAAGAAATTGGTTAAAAAACGCAATCTTCTTATTTCCTGGTAATAAGAAACGCTGTCAAAACTTGCATTCTATACATGTTGGGCGCTCGCAGTTTACAGGCAATTCATATACGCTTCAGAGATGAAATGTTAAACTTCGTTACGAAAATGTCACGGTGTTTTGAATAAACGATGTTTTCGGATAAATTATTCCTTGAAAACAAGTACTACATTCACGTTGTAACCTGTAAAGTCGTCACGACAGGAAATTTCCATGCTGAAACAGCGCCATCAGGGGGCAATTTCAAAGTATGGGGGTCGTAGAAAAAGTAATTATTTCATTACCAGAGACCGCACCAAACTTGCAGCCCTTGAGTTTAATTAACGAAGTAGTACATGTATAAAATGCGTCAAACTTTACTGCATCGTTTTGTGGGTTGTGGATTTACCAGTCAAATGGAAAATAAGCATTAGGGCATAACAATTCTTTCGGTCGTGAATTTGGAAACTTTCAAAAGAAACATTGTTTTCCCTTTAGTTTTTCTCGTTTTTATACCTAACCATGTTGCTAAGTGCCCTCATTTCCCTACTGTTTATCCAAGTTGAAAGTGTCCGACATAACGTCATTCAAACTATTTGCTCACCGATAGACGCCCGCCTTTTCTTCTTCGCTAATCAATTATTAAAACGACATGTAAATATAAGTACAGTGTATGTGCACATGTGCCCTGCATCCAATTAAATACGTGGTGAACAAAAACAAAACTGTTATAAATTAAATTTCAAGTTGAAAAATTTAGTTCTGTTGCACAATTAGAGAATTTAAAAAAATGCTTAAAGTACTAGTCTGATGATGTCCAAACCATATAGGGAGCCCATTGGGCCAGACAAAAAAACGCATGCCAGCGACGGAAATAAATTATTCATTGAAGCATTTAGAAGCTTTTAAAATAGGGAAATGGCAAACGTTGAAATGCCAGAGTGACTGTGCCAATCAACTTTAAATTGACTAACGTATAATCGTGACAATCCCACGCCTAGCAACCATATTTACAATTACATCTACATACAAAACTGCAGCTTATTTTGTTTGTTTGCAGTCAAGGCCCACAGGTGGAGCGGAAGGGGGTGGCGGAGGGGGATTTTTCTCAAATCAATTACTATCGTGTGATATGTACACTTTTCTAGAAATGGCGGAAGTGGTCAAACAGCATATTAATAAACTCGCAGATGTATTTCCTAGCACGAGTTTTGCCCATTTTGGTAATGAAGGAAACAATTTGCAAAGCACTGCTCTATTAGGCAGAGGATCCAAACAATCTTTGCTAGTACCTTAACATGTCCCAGACGCCAAATAACATTTTTAATCTCCAAGTTTATACCAAGTCTGTTGAAAACAGATTGTATTGACAGGTTTTTGTGCAATACGATTAATGTAAAATTTGTCATTAAAGGATAGAAGCATCATTATACAGGAAAGTAGCATGATACCAAGTCTCACGATTTGGAAAGAAATGAGAATAATATGTTCAAGTACTACTTCCACCTAACTTACTGTACAGGTGACCGTCAGCCTATCAAATAACGACAATGGGTGGGCAAAGTCAGTGAATGAGGCAGAGAACGTAGTGCCACTTAAAGTGCGTCAATAATCGTAAAGATGAATGCTTAAGACCACTAAGGATGCGAAATATTAAAATTTGCATCCTGTTTACATCCCCTATAGCATTTATGGTTTTGTCAACTGAATTTAATTCAGGAAAAGCGAACCTAAACGTAAAGAGTAGGAGTTGTATTAACACGATAGGAAACATGCGTGTAAATCTGTCGCTCATGTTTGCACTATGATAAAAGGTGGGTGAGGCATAGAATTGGGTCTAGTTCAGTTTGAAGCCGTATCCCCACCGTGATTAAAGTGTGCACCAAAATAAAAAAGACGAGCTAGGTGTAATTGCATTAATAGCGCAAGTGGAACGTCATTTATTGGCAGGACTGTTATAGATTTGATGAGAAAATTCCCAACGTCCTGGAATATTAGTTTACATTTTTCTTGACGCTTTATTGGGAATAGCAAACAGAATACCCTTCGGACGAAACATGGATCCAAACCTGACAACAGAAAAAAGGCTAATAATATGAGATGTGAGGCAAGGAACACTGCAATTTCACCACATAATTAAAGTTGACCACTTTTACGATTTTGTCTCGGCTTCTTGCAATATTTCCGGCGTTTGCGTGACTTAGACAACGTTCGTGCAACGTCTTAGCGCTTATTAATCGAAACTTATTACTATTGATCGTTAGGTGACTAAACGAAGCAAACTTTTTCGTAATTTTGACCGTGAGCAGTCTGTTGTACGTACAGTACATGAACTGATCTGCAGTGATTATTTAGACACGTTAGAAAGTATATTCCTATTTAATAACAACATATTGTCAAAAAAAGTATCTCACAACTATGAAATATGACAGTACATTTACCCCATACGTCGTGTATTTAATGTCTCCCAAAGCCTTTTAGTCTCAGAACTCTACAAAGCGCTAATTCAAATGCGTACTTTTGATGTAGATCCTTATTTGGTTAGATTATGAGAATGCAATTTAAGCATTAACATATCGTTTGGGTCCATTGGCAAATAATGGAGGTGCTCATGAGGGCATGTAAAAAGTGACTATTTCCTGAATTATAGAATAAGGAATTATGTTAGAACCCTGAGGTGCCTAAGATACACCGTATAGCTAGCAATTAAGCTATAGAATATCTTAGGTTTGCAAAATATTGAGTAATGTAGTTTTAGCAAGTTATATTCATTTAAATGTATGGCAGACATGTATATGTCAGTATGACGGATGAAAAATGGTCCATTTTTATTGACAATTTGTGTGGGAGCTAGGAGATTTCCTATGATGCAGTGTAAAAACGCGGAAAACAGTATGGTCCAAATATAGAAAACACTTTAGTAACAAAGAAACCATCTAGGATGAATAGAATTAGGTCACTGCTGTTTGTTGCTGCAATCGCCATTTTCCTGAGTATAAGCTCAAAGTACTAGAAGACGAAGTAAGCTTTCAAGTATACTATTAACATTGGCTACATGTATACCCTATTTTGCTTGAAAAATAACACTCGGGAAGTTCAAAACAGAAATGAAGAAAGGTTGGTAGCTTAGAAAGCCAGAACACCTTGCCAAACTGCACAGCTGTACATCGGCATATTATCACATTATCAAATGCCCTGCTTGCGAATTTTTACTTTATTTTCGCCATTTTAATGGATGATGTGTTAATTTGAATTTATGGAAAGCCCTATAAAACATCTGGCATCATCGTGCCCAACTGGCTGCACTATTTCATCACCATATCCAACATTCGAGTGTAATTACATTTAAATTCAATGTGACAGAGTGCCTCACTTTGAAATATTAGCATTACTAATTTATTTTTATGTTGAAAATCGAGATCGAAACCACTGGAAAGTGGATACTCAAAGAAGCATTGTCTTTTTTTACTGAACATATCGCATTTCCTACGGCTGTGCACATCTGAACATGTAGACTGACTACCACTTAAAAGCAGTAACTATGCTGCGTATTTCTTAAGTGTTGTTAAGTAGTAGCATTATCGTTTCCGTTTTCTTGCCCGTCTCTAAAAATGGGCGTTGTTTAAACAAAAGTTAGAAAGCAATTTCTTTAGTTTCATTGAAATTTTGCAGACGCTAGACGTCTGGGTTTCATCTTTTTTAAAATTATGAGCAGTGGAGTGATGAAATTGGTGAAAACCAATTTTGTCATTCACACAGAATGGGGGAAAAACATTCCATAACAACGTACATTATCGCACTAGAACGCTATTATTTTGACCTTGGCAATTTTAGTTCACATTTCTGTTCTCGTTAATACGTTGCGCAGTAGCCCCCTGGAAACAATCGGCTATCACGATCTGTTTTTGCCTTCAGTTTTACGGATGACTGTAGCTGTCATGACAAGCTTGAGGGCAGCACAAAGTACGAATGCATCGCATTTGTGTTGAGACCCAATCTCAGTTGTCCACTCCGAAACCTTATTGAAACTCGATCTACCGTGCTGGCAGTGTACACACAAATATTCATGCTGTCAAACCCACAATACTTTACTTCGCTTCCACATTATTTCGAAATGACCAGACCTATTTCAGTGCCCACGACAATGGCACGGGTCAACATTACAATCGGTAGAAAGGTACCTAGCAGTGCTTGGTAGAAGGTCTTTGAAATTCCTCTGGCAGATTTATGCCAGCTCTTTGTTTACTGCATGCAGGAGAATGCAAGTGTGGTTTTTTGTCTAATGGCTCGAGAATGGATGTTTTCGTTAAGCCATCAGCAGACACTTGCAATATCCATGTACAAAACAATGCGTGAGGTGTCCATGACGAGAGTGCATCTTCCAACTCGATTTTATTCGCCGACAAGAAAAATCCATTCTCTCTGACGGGCCAACAGAAACGAAACCAAAACAAACAAAAAAACAAATTGAAACATTAAACGAGTCTTCGTGTTTGAGGAAGACTGGCGAAGCGAAAAAAACTTTGATCGATACCATGACCACGTCTAACAGAACATGGCCATGGGGTCAGACAAAATATTTCAACTCCGGAAATTTATTTCCTAAAAAAACGGGGTATTAAACCGAAGTACAGAAAACCGAAACTTGTGCTATTCAGAGAACAATAGCCGAATGACAAGAAAAAGCGATCGTTGTTTAATTTGAATACGTATGTACGAGATATACATCACATAATTTAACTTTAGGCCTACAAAACTATTTAAACCAAAAAAAATCACTTACATGTACATGTATATTTGTTTGTTTACAATTTGTCTGTATAAGTTCCTTAACACAATGCTCCTATTCATACATGAATTGTATTGGAAAATCAGCTGATTTATGCTACATACGTAGTCAAACTTATTAGTGCATTCTTCTGTTATCTCAGCACTTTTTAGTGGTTTCTCAACTAAGATGCACGTTTCATATTCATCAGCATCAAAATCATTTCACTCGTATACAGTCTGACAAGACTGTTGGGGCTGTTACTGGAATATTTCCGTCAATGAATATTGACAATTTGGAAAAATTTTCGATAATCATAGCAGATGGGGCATCATTTTAGAGAATTTCTTCCAAAACTTCTCATTTATTGTGTTTTACGAATTCTCAATGAGTGAAACTGATAACAATAAACAAATCACGCGATCACATTAAGAGGAGTCCACTGTACCATATTTATCTACATGTATACAGCAATTGGTCTCCCTCCCAACTCCTTCAAATAATACTGTTTATACCGTATGTAATGGGAAAATAGTCTACAGAAGAATTTAGTGCATTACACCTCAACGATTTTCAAGAACTGGAATGCAATCGGCCTTCAGGGAACCATAAACAATGTTGCCAAATCATGACGTTTTAGTAGAAATAAAGACAGCATGCCTTCGAGATTATAATTCCTATCATGTGATTGCAATGTCGGCTAGAACTTGCCGAAAATCGGCGATTTCGTTTCAGTATACACCAGAGACTGGGCCTACCCTAGTTTGATAGAATTTTTTAAACTAATCTGATCTATACCTTTGATACATGTATATTATTGGGACCACTCCAGGCGTACCATAATACATGTTTCTCAGGTGCTGACGTGGTTAGTTTTCAATGAGTATCAATAAGGAATGATATACTATCTTAATTGTTCAATGGGCCAAGCCCAAACACACTGCAGCACTGACCTTTAGCTTCAAAGTATTTCCCATCAAAGGTGTAACGCAACTACCTGAAATGACATATAGTAGGTACAGTACATGTAAATGACAAAGCACCCAATTAACTGAACATTAAAAATGTTGAAATTTGCTCTTTAATAATGCACGTTTAATCTTATTTTAAAAAAAGAAAAAAAAATTGAATTTTCTATGAAATGGTATTCGTTTGTCTTGTCTTCTTCTTTAACATCAAGCCTTAGTTCAGGACAACAAAATACTACATGTATAAAGAATCAATAGAAATCCAAAAGCCACCTTGCTTATGTAAGTTTGTGAAACCTTTGTCCGAAAGAGATGCTCATGCACTCTAATCACGGTGACAAAGCAAACACCGGTACATGTACATGTATAGCCCATTTCTTTTTTCGAAGGGCGTAAAGCAGAAGTTATCCATCGTAATGGGACCTCCATTACCAACACGTGCGTTGAAGGCCATTACATTTAATGTGGAAATAAATATACCCTACACAACAAGGGTTAAATGAATTCGCCTTGCACATATCCATTGTTGTAGATTCCTTAAAAGATGCCAAACTCAACATACATGTACAGTATATATTGTACAATTTTAGCCAGGCCACATCTAAAAATGTTTTACGAAATCAAAAAGCAGCAATTAAAAAATTAATAGTATACGAGCCATTCACCTTTTATCGGACCACTAAATTGGCACTCTGCATGCGCAACGCAATCAGTGTTAATCAAACTAAATATTTAGGGTGAGCGATTAAATGTACATGGTTTGTGTGGTCTAAATTGCCATTAGAGACCCAAGGTCACAGCCCAAGTGCCATCTTGATCGAACATCAAATGTTGTCCACGACCAAGAAACTTTCAGAGATTTTCCATGACGGCTGGAAACTTTTCTAAATATATGAGGTTCAAAGAAAGAAAGAAAATAAATTCAAAATCTCCCCACAGAACTATTCATCGAAAGGTGTCGTGCATAATTTGTGAAAATGTCATTTTGCCAAAGATATTTATGGCGGGTTAGGATTTGTGCGCAGGCTTTTTAAAGTGTCACACAAATGGAGCTTGGACCTAAACTTCAATATATATTCCCCCCATGCATTTGGAAGAGCCAAAAAACCTCTTTAAATCGCTCTCTGATGGATTGCCTCTCCACCTTGGGTCATCTTCCAGGTTCAATTCAACAAAATACTCTCCTTGCGGCATAAAAATTGTTTCTGAAAGCTTATTGGAAATCCTTAAAATGCATTAGTTTGTCGGCTTACTGAACTTGTTCCACTATAAGTCAATCAAATCCTGACTTATTTTCCAACTATAATTCCATTTATAATGAATTACAGAGCAGTTGACTCACGCAAAAGGAGATACTCCCTCCTATTTAGCCATCTTTAGTGTCTGTTTATATCGTAAAAACGAAATTTACAAATAGTTAGATATCAAAGTGTGGACACCAAAGGTGTAATCTTGTTAAATTTTTAATAAGATAGAGTGACAGCATACGATTGAAGTGTATGTTGGTATTAGTAGGATATGTGCACACCTCCCAATATAGTGTGCTTCCCCTAAAAAGCATGTAAGCTTGACTGCTTAATTGTTTTGTTTTTACTAACCTAACCTATAACCTGACGTTACCCAGCCTAACATAATCCAGCCAAATCTAACTTAACCTATAACAAATAGGCATAGGTTAGGCTAGGTTAGGTGGGGTCTGGTCAGGTTAGGTTAGGTTTAATATTTGCAAGTTGCCCAGTAAAGCCTATGACATGTTAGGAGCAGCCCACGTTTACGAGATGTGCACATATCCTCTTAATACCTTTTAACTAAAGTAAAATATTCAAAAAAAATGAAATGGATAAGTTCTATAAATGCAGTATCTTCGTTGTTTGTCAGATTCCTTATGACGTCATTTTATGTGGTAAAATTTAAGACTGGGCATGTTCTCTATATCAAGACCTGTAAAAGACGTCAAATGGTTAGATCTAACCTTCAGTTCTCTCGAAGTAATTTATAAAAGCTAATTCTTGAAGAATATTTAACGACTGGAACAACCATAGGGGCCTTATGTAGGTCGGAATGGAAAGAGGCAGTAACAGTATAAGATAAGGGATGAGAGCATGGCCATGGCCGACTTTTAGAGGAACTAGCCTGGTATTTGCACGGTCATATTTTATAATAACAACAATGCAAAGTTTTACGTAACATATTCCATATTAATGGGGGAATAAAATGTCAACTGTCTAGCTGTGTCTATAGCTTGAAGTCTACGAGGGTATTCGATGGAATAACAAGCCTGGATTCCACGAACTATTGTACACGACTAAATGGAGTGAAATGTCATCCATACATTTAAATGTGAGTCCATATTAAATTTGTCAATTTTTCGCTAAATGTGCTAACAACAAGCCCTATAGTTAATTGAATTAGTAGGAATTACAGAGAATTTTGTCGATTAGTAGATGATATGGCTTGACTGAGTAGTGGCAATGGCGTAAAAGTTCAAATTTATTGCCATTAATTTGAATATGTATACGTGGAAACCAAGTCGGCAGTTTACGATACGATCACTAGATAACTTACGTCCGGTGCAGAGAAATGAAATTTAAGGGGCAACAATATGTTTGCTAATGAAAGTTATCAATTTTTGATTTCAGGAATAACACTCAACTTATTGTTCATATGCTTTGATTTTTCAAATGCATTTGGGTTTATGTACGCATGTTTATAGTCATATTAGAAAGGAATTGATGTAGTTTAGTCGTATATGGAGAATTTATTTCCAAATCGAATTCACCTTGTTTGCAAAACAGCATTAGGATTTACTGTATTCGAATAATGACTTCATGTACAGAAGATATTTCAAAGCAGGAACGTTGAGTATAACTGTACAAAGCTCATGTACTGTAAGTCTTACATGACAGTATAGTTTTTGGAAAAGGAAATTTAAGTTTAAGCTTGTATATTGAGCTAATATTATAAAGTAGTGATCTCGCAGATCTATGTACATTAGTGAATTACCGTACCTTATTTTTAATATCTTTTGAAAATGTACATATTAGGGTCAACAAAAAGTCATTTAAGGGTATCTACCAATGTACTGAAGTGGTCTGACAATATTTCATATAACATTGCCAACATTTAGAAATCTGGATTTGAATTCAGAGCCGCTTTTACAAGTAGGCCTACATGTGAGGGGCAAGGGAGTTCATACAGAGTCCAGTCGGAATATTCCAGTCAATGAATATAGGACACTAGGGGGAATATTCTTCAAAATTTGTCAGATTCTTTTCATACTGAGCATCACATTCTGCACTTTCTCTTCCAAAATCTCTTTTCTTGCCTTTTACGAATCATGCATGAGGGAAAATAATCACATTAACCGACTTGTTGATTACATTAAGCGATGATTTTACTGTGAATTTGTATACGAGCGGTTGGGACTTGGCGATTTCGATCACATTAACCGCCATCACATTAAGCGGCGCCTACTGTATGTTTCAATTCGAAAAGAAAATAAAACCCATATGATATCTAAGGTATCGTTAATAACAAGTATAGAATTACGACAAATTAGTATAATTCCAGAAAAATTACATATTGGGCAATGTAGTAGGTGAAGTACGGTACATATTGGAAAACGTCAACTATAATATTCAAGTAAGAGTTTTACAAGATCTGACTCCGAGTTTCATACATTTTCGGTAAAGAATGCTTTGGAAGACTGAATAAAATAGATCAGAGCAAAAACATATCTTTTGAACTTGCACTGAGTTCCACACACTTTTTCTACACAAGGTCTGGCTATAGCAACGATTCATTCATTTTTTACGGAGACCTAGCCACAAACTGAACGACTGAACTTCTAAGTGGCCTATGGATGTTCAAAAATGACGTCCTTTTGTGCACATGTAGGCTACATCAAAAAGCTCCACGAAATCATGTAGAAAGTCATAAGCAGTACTTTATTTTCAATTGAGCATGAACGCTGTTCAAAACTCGATTAATATACAAATAAATAGATCGCGCTGATAAATTTATCTTACCTTTCTAACAAACTATTTTTGGACGAGAAGAATTTTATGCGTAGTTTATGCCTTATATAAATGCATGTATTTATGAATAAGAAAACAAAATAACAATTGGATATGCATCTCTCATTCTGGTATAAGTCGTTTATTCATGCTTCATGTAACCAAAAAGAAGCTCATTTATTGCAATGTTTACCAAGGAAACAGACGTCGCGAATAGGATTTGCTCAAAAAATGGTGTAGGATAGGTTTGCCCTACTCTCATTAGTACTGCAGTAGAAGATGGGCGCCACATAATGGTGCTATTTACTACCATTCATTGACGATCGAAGAGGACGAATAACCCTGGCTTATACTGCATTTTATGGTATCTGTAGTATTTTTATTTTTACTTTTGGATGAAGGCCATTTGTTTCAAAGATAAACCAAGATTGCTAATGTTTTTATCGTCCTTGACGAACATTTAGCAAATTATTGTTGGCCAACTACAAGCCACCCAAGACACAGATGTTGTCAAACTTTTGATTTCCAGTACTTTTGGCGATATGGCTGATGTAAGAAACCTACAATTAGCACCAGATGATCTACTCGGGCGTACACTTTTCACTTGTTCTTAATGCCTCTTACGTAATTTCACAATGGTGTGCTTGAAAAATAACGCAACAAATAACGTAGGCCTATAATGAGTTCTTTTCTGTCTACATGTTTTATGTTCACCAACATAGTTATGACAGTTGAAACCCACTGTGACGTCACATTGGCGGCATTACGCATGGATAAGATCTACTCTCGTTGTGCATCCCATAACAAGAAAAAACATTTTGCCAAATAGCGTTTCTCGAATATATGTTTGCCAATTTAGTGTTTGCGTATGTTGCATTTTTTTTTTCATAAAGACAAACAAGATTTGTTCGTTTTTTACCATTCTGGTGGAAGCAAAACTATTGCAAGTCATTCTTAATGTTTTAATTTGGAGTGCTACTTATCTTGGTGTGGAAACTAATGCATACGAGCGTACGCTATTATAATTGAAAAAGCAACAAAAATAATCACGCCAATTCGCATACTGAAGGCGTTTTAATATTTAAAAAATTCAGCGAGAATTAAAAATCCATATTTGGTGGTATTATAACGAGCCTGCTAAAACATTTCAACCACAACTAATTTTATAACCCTTTTAGAGCATTGACCAACAATACCGTGATAATGAAACAGTTTTCTCTTCTGTAATTACTCAAACCTGGATATTTAAATTAGAAAAAAAACCGACATGCACCAGTCTAACACAAAAATCAACCAAAGTCAGTTTTGCAATAGTTACTCTAGGTTAAACTACTCAAATTCGACAAATAATTTTCGACTAAATCAAATTTCACTCGATGATTTTACAAGATGATTTTACAAGATAATTTTTCACAGGCATTTTAATAGCAAATCCATAGCGTATAGCACAGCGCTATTACTTGTCCTTGCATAAATACAGGCCATGTATTCGAGAATGTAAGCTAGTAGTTAAAGCGCCTTGAGAGAACGGCCTTTCAGTAAACCGCTGAATGGCACATACTGTACGTGCTCTAACCTCCAAACATTGGCGGCGCCACCAGCCACGAAGAAAAATTTCTTTTTGTATTTGGCTATTTTTGATTTTCAGTTAATTACTGAAGAAAAAAAACACGTTGTATGATTTGTAAAAAATGTCACTGCCATGCTCAGTCATTTTTGTTCAACTCAACAATTCCTGTCCTCTCTCTATAATGCCTAATGATGGCTTTGCCAACCATCATAATAAATAGCGTGGCGCCAAATTCAACATGTCAAATTGTAAACCCAAGCACACTTTTCCAGCAATATTTCAAAAGGATTTCAGTTTATACGAATCATCGACGACTTTTACAGCAATATTAAAATTACTCCAGTTTTATCTAATTAGCTAATTTACAATTAGCGTTAAACTTTGGAAAAATTGTAATAGGTTATCAATGCATTTTCCTTTAGTGATACAATAAGGTAAAGTTATGATGATAGTTGTACGAGTACATGTACTGTATTAGAAATCGATACTCCCAAATAGAACAAGCAGAACACCCCTCGCTTCAGTAGTTTCACAATACAAAAAATTCCAATTTACAGGAGAAGCAAGTTTGTAAATCGTTTTGCCATATACACCTGTAGCGCCATTGTTTCAGATGTTTTAGTTTTGAAACTTCATCAATACGAATAACATCGTTCACATTTTTTTTATTTCGTCTTACTGCGCGCCCCGTGTACGTGCGTATTGACATACGCTGGATAACACTTTTTAGATAACCAACAGCGTACTCCCTGCTATCTGTTATGGGTTACCAGAGCATCTTAGGGAAAGATAAGCATGGACCACAAGAATAAAATATTTTTTTCTATGAGCATATTACCAAAAACGTCACAGCGGGATTTAAAAAAATGGCAATTCAGTTCATCTGACCTTTCGCAGCGTGACAGCGGGTCAATTATCCCAGGTGGTCACCAATGAGTGCCGGGCATAAATGGAATTTCCGGTTCCATGTCACGAACTTTCATTGTTTGCAGATGACATCCAAATGTAAATATTTACTACTCCACCCTTTCAATAAGTGGAATCACTATGATAAGCCATTTTTTCAGGTTCATCGCTGTATACCTGAATCTATAAGTGAGATACAGCATACACCACGTAGCAATAAGGTTCAAATTGCTTGGGCGCGCAATTTTTCTCCAATCAGCCTACGTATTTGACCCAAGTCCCAAGACAACAACAGAGATAATTGAAAACTTAACATTTCAATAGTAATTGAAATGTCGAATTAACTGCAGATTCATCGCCGTAACCGCCCATAAGTGGTTTGGGTTAGAAGTAAGAAATGAAGACGTGTTTGATAACTTATCTACGCCCTTAATACCTCGTTCAGACCGGAAATTTCAAACGAGATCAGTCGCCGAAACTCGTTAGGATTTTGCAGTTTGTACATCCCCCGTTCCTGGAACAATGAATGGGGCTCCAAACTAGTTAGGTTTGAGAACAGTCAACTGTTCCTCGTATATTTCTTCAACAATTGAGACTACATTTTACTACTGGTACATTTGGCGTAGGGATAATTAGTCGAGTAAGGACGGGCAAGGAGTATGATTAATGATTTGATGTTTTCTTCGGTTTATTTATTAGTTTGATAAGTCACAATGTTCAGATTTCGGATTATCGTTATTCTCTTACATTATAGACTGCACTGCACGTCCAATGAATAACGTGATTGCTGTGTGAACTATAATTTTGGAACGCCATTTTTCAAACTCGTTAACCTAACCAGTTACGTTTCCTGTCAGAACGAGGTATTACAGGGATTACAGTGAAGAACATTGCGTAAACGTACTTAATATAACCGAAAGTAAAGGTTGGTAACAATAGTTTTCAACGCTAAACTTCACATTAGTTTCACTGTTTATTCGTTATGAAAGACACGGGAAATTTACCCAAACCGCAGCGTGCGTGAACCAGATTCATCTCGGCAGTGAATTATCAGTAGATTGAAAACCTTGTAAAATCCGGCCGAAAAAATGGGTTCGGAAAACAAAGGGTACGGATAGCTCCTGGTGGTCGTCGTCAATAGCACGTGGAAAATGATTTCATAATTAGGTTATTTGGATAACAACTCTAGCGAAGTTTGCATTGGAAGCGTTTTGCAAACGAGGGTAACGATTTAAAAACCAAGTGAGAAAAACCATAGGCGCTCATGTAATAATGGATCGTAAAGAAAGTTGAACGCGTTTGAAAAAACTCACAAAGGGATGCCTAACCTCTTTTAAAATATATATAAAAAGCAATTTAACCCCAGTTTTGGCTTTTGGATTCCGTCTATAAAGGCTGTATGAGTTTGCGCCAAAATTGCTCTTTTATTCCAATACAGTTTCAATCTGCAATAGCACCTCAGCAGATATGGTTTTAGCCATTTCATATTCAAGCGACAGGTGAACAGCAAATCCACCAACTATTTGGTGGAAAATTGTTAGGGATTGACCGATGATGTGATACATGAAGTTGTATAGCCACAACGGCACTACTTCCATTTCTACAGATAGATACAAAAATAGAGTGTAGAGTGCAATAACAATTAATTTTCAAGGCTTGCCTGCCGCAAACCCGAAAATTTGAGTCAAATTTGAGCATGAAGCATGATCGCATACGAATAAAATAAAAATACGTCACACGCATTTTAATGCTATGGAATGCATAAATTTAATTTCTCAATGATGCGGCGCACATAATAAATTGGGGTATAGATTTCAACCACCTGCAACATGCCTTGATGACTGTAGGACTCTAAATTGAATCGAACAGAATTGAATGGAAGGCATAAACTTAATTTATCAATGATGATTTATCAATCATTGGGGTTTAGATTTTAACCACTAGCAACATGGCTTGATGACAGGAGGGTTCTGAGTTGAATCGATCAGAATTGAATTTAAACTTAAAATAATTTAAATAATTTCATCAACAGCAGGAGCTGCATGCCCAGCTGCCCTATGTTTTAGGAAACGTTTGAAAATGCAGTATAACACAATGTTGAAAACAATTTAATTCCTTTTGCGACAGATTTTGATCACCCTCTGCCTCCTCCAAATACATGTACAGTACATGCAAGTCTGCCTGAGGAATTCCTTAGACCTGTCTTTCGCAGAGTTCGACTTTTACGACAATACATAGACGCGCTGGCATATTTTACGAAATTAAGATTGAAATATGCACGGTGAAGAACTCAATTTAGCAGCTTCACCGCGCCAGCGCTATCACCGAGGTATTGTTTATACGAGTGTGTGGCAAAACAATGCGCCAAACATCATGCATGGATTTTATTGACAATAAATCAAATTTTATTACGAATAGTTTGGAACTAATGTAAATCAGCAGCCTTAAAATGATGCCGACCTGCTGCGAAATGGCTTAGCTGTCTCGAAGCAAGCGGCCATCTTTACAAGCACGTGTTCGTCAAAACGTCGCTGATTGGACATCATGCGGCTATTTATACGAAATACGTTAATTTTATTTACAAATTGCATTTCTGATTTTGCCATCGTGACGAGACGGCCTCTTTAAACTCGTCATTAAACACGGGTCTATATTTCAATGTTTATGCACTCGGAGGCATAGGCGTAGAAATAGTTTCAGACGATTTTATAGGCGAGCTAAACTCTGTGGATCCATGGTTCTGGTTTGAGCCACACACAAAAAAAAAAAGAAATACGAGTTTCTCTTAGGTTGTAATTATCGCCAGCCAGCCCGAATTTGGACTAAAATAACGGCTTTCCTAATGAATAGTTCGAGCTTAACGCCTCGTTTGAAGGGTTGACCCGTAACGGATAGTGGGGAAGTAGTGCGGAATAGTTGTGGAATAAGGCTGAGTGTAAAATGCGAACACGTCTGGGGCGAAATTTCTCCATAAAAAATGAAAGGCAGTTCTGCGAGATAATGATAGATACGAAAACAGTTTCTCACCTCCCAATCTGAAAGGTCATCTTAAGCATAACGTTCTCCAGCCGTTTTATTTTAAAAATTCATATTAGCGCCCATTTTATTTCTTGCTTGTCTAAAATTTATTCAGGCTGTCGATGGCAAACCAAATTGTCTTGAGTACTGCCATCTTGTGGTTCACTTGTTCAAATAAAGCTTCACTGAAAAATGCAATTCGAAGGTAAAGCGCATAAATCCACAACTTTTCAAAATCATGCACAACTACATTCACCTTTGAGTAAGTTTTGAACTCGTTACTTATTACAATGAATAAGAAGAGGACACTTTTAAGGTAAATTTAGTGAAGAACAAATATATCCAATACACCCTAAATGGAGATACACGTTTAGGCAAATGTTGTACCAGAACAGGATTATAATACTGTAGAACTACTGGCTGACAATTTATTATCGCCGGCTGGTATTTCTTTTATTGTTTTAAAAACTTGCATCATTTTCTTTTAAATAAGCTAGATTTCGTTAATGCCCTTTTATTTTCCACACATAAGCTCTTGAAACCGTATTGTTACTTGAGTAAACCTATTCACGTTTCCTCTATTTTGTTTGGGGAAGCATGCAACAACTTCAATAAATTCACCGAAAACAAAGATTTTTTATAATACAATTCAAGTTGTCTGTTCTCTGCTTGTTGGAATTGGTATGGGGGAAATATTACAATGACTTTCCATCCTTTAGATCGATGAAATAATACCAAAAACGATAATTGTTACAGGGATTTTCTGTACAATTTAACGCACTTTGCATTTAGTTAACTTTAATCTCGCTATTACTAAAACTCTCGCTGCATGTTAAATGCTACAGTGTAATAATTCTCAGCAACACATTACGAGGCCAAAAATCGTCAATAAATTAAGCCCTAGCAAGAAGTATAGGAAAGTCGTGAAATTGAACAAGAGCATGATTAACTATAGGATTTCTGGCTAGATGCGCATGCATGCACGTAAAGCATTAGCTCAAATATATACAGGTTCACTTTCTCTTCTGACCTTTGAGGGAAAGGGTATCTGCTGGAGCATCTGCAAGAACATTTTGGTTGTTGAGAAGGTTAAGCCCATGCAGGTTTCTCATTTTCAAACGAAACAATATGGAAAATGCTCCTAGACATTGCCAGAAGCAAGTGAATAACGAGCATTATTCGTGCGTGCGGTCTCCTGCCTCTAGGAAATCGTGCTTTAAATTTTATAATTTTTATTTAAAAACGATGGACTTGATGATATAAAACAGTGGGGTGAAAAGCAGCCATTTCAACATCCATCTAACCGGTATTTTGTGAACAACCAACCATTTTTTTGCAATCCAAAAACGTGCAGATTTTTTTCGTCTTTAGGAATTTCTTCTTGTATAGTTTTCGTTTGTTGACTAGGTCCGTGTGTTACTATGTGATATTGTAATTCGGAACCAAAACAGGAAAAAAAACTAAACCGAAAAAGTTGTTTGGAGGAAGAATGCAGGATATACTCTCGAACAGCTAATGGCAACATTTAAAAAATCTTAAGAATCCACCATGTAACCAGCTTACACTCTGTCTAATTAAGTGAAACTTAATTGCCAGGAAAATGCTGAACTGGACATGAAGCAAGGATAAAAAAGCAGATGCAGTGGCCAACTAAAATGCTTTTGAAACTGCACACTTTTTAACAAGAATGTTTTCAAGATCCCCATAGGCAAAAAAATAGGATTCGGGGATTATTCGGCCTTAAGAATACTGAATGCTAATGTCAAATTCGTGTATTAAATGGAATACAGTATACTGTTAATACTGCATCAATCATTTGAAATGTGTCTTAGGTTGCTTCTAAACCAGGTGAAAACGTTATAGATATACAGTTGTATTTTATAGAAACTGATGGAATCAGCTTAATGAATTTCATAACGGTCCACTATTTTTACACAAAAAGACTCGTGAGTATCCATGAAAAACTAAAAAGAAATTTCCTCTGTTTTACATTTCCATGCCTAACAGCTCAAAACGTCCTTAGTTTTCAACAACGGTTGTATAAAATTTGCTGACTGATCGAGTTTAATTGCGTAATTGGCTGCTTCGGACACGCTTACTGATTTCTTCTATCGTGGGCCTATCGCCTATACATGTTACATTTCCCTGCTCAAAAAATCTGCGAATTATAGGCTCTGCTGGTGTGGGTAGTCAACCTCTTTATTTCTCAAAAAAATCTGCAAGAAATCACCTTAAATTTATTGAAGCAAATTTCCTGTGTATACCCATCAAACTTATCCTTCGAAGGAAACATAACTTTGTAAACTAATACTTGTACACACCTAGAATACATAGCACTCATTCTGGAATATCCCAACAGGTTTATACGACACAAAAAAACGTGTCAGTGAAGTACTTTAAATCTATAGCTGGTTAGATAATAGTAAACAGACATTTGGACCGTCTGATTTTGAAAGAAATACGTAAACAAAACAATTAATACAGTTCTGTTCTACTCACAGGATCCGTCTAAAGCAGCATTTCAAACACTTACAATAAATTTGAAGGTCGTCTTGCGATCGACAATGTAAACCTGAAATTGGGGTAGGAAATAAAAATAATAGTTACAATTAAGTTTGTCTTACCTTTACTTTCATGATCAACAAGCATGGTTATTTTCAGTGCACATGAGGTGGCGGTTTCTTCAATAATTTGGTTGATAAGATTTCATCCCGTTACCACATGGAATATCTTTGCTGACAGTAGGGTACTGAGTTGAATTGCATCGTCTTAGTTGCTTGTATAGAATTCAGAAAATGTCCATCTATACAATGAAAATTGATATCAGTAATCATTTTCAGTCATAATGTGGTAGAAGGATATTAAGCAATAGATGTGATATGGTGATATGGTGCTGATATGGTTTAAAATACAAGACAATTGTACAGTTTCAAAGCAATTGCAACTACATGTAAATTAATAACGCATTCCTCAAAAGACCATTATCGATTGAAAAAACAAAATTAAATTACGCACCTGCCAATTCTCAACTTACATGTTGATCTATCGGTGTGAGCGATTAAGATGACAAAGACTTTCATCGAATTTAATTGCTAATAGCATGCAATTCGTTTGAAACGATTGTGGCATTTTGGTTTTTTGGACACTTAGATCAGCTTCAAGACCAGGAAGCCAAAGTCGGAAAAAGGGCAATAAAAAGCAAGAGTACATGTACTGTAGCTTTCTTGAACAGTAACGCTTATTACTGTTTGTGCGTACATTGTATTCTTATTACTTTTGAATTTTAACTTTGCTTAAATGGCCAACAAATTTCACTAATAACATCGGTGACAGCAAAACTGCATAAGCCTACTTTACCATTTGTGGGGGATCTCATTAAGTTTGTCTCGTAATGCCCAGAAATTCATGGAGCCATTGCATCCTTAAGGGAGTTTTGCTATTATTCGACCAGAAATCATGTTAAATTATTCATGTATTCCATTAAACTATATATAGTAGAAAGAAGCAGAATAGCATATTATGCTTCCACTCTTGATCGGGGTGACATTTTGAAGGCTACCCTACCTAATGAAATCAGGAAATTATTCGCAAAAAATGTCAGAAGAAAGTGCTCTGGGCCCATAAAAACAAAATTGCAAGAAACAATAAAACTTGAATATCTTCCATCTGCCCAATTTTCATAAAACGCCAGATTTCGGGATGATTTATTACTCGGGGAAGAATTTTCGGCTTAAGAGTGGACCCCCTTTGGATGTCGAAGGTCAAGCATAATTCCAGTACAGTTTTTTGCAATGGCAAAATCTGATCGTTTCGAATGTGATGTTAATGGGAGTCAGGGTATACAAGAGTCAGGAGTTACTCGTTTGCCACCCTGCAGTGCAATACCGGCCCATACATGTAGGAGTTAAGATATGTTACCAGGGTCGCAACCTTGGCATATTTCACTTGGCTTTTGACCTGAGCGGTTAAACCCCTATTATTTTATGATTTTGTCTACTCAACTTAAAATAATAGTTGAAATTGCCTAGTCTCCATAATAACAGACTGCTATAAAGCCACGATGGATTTTGTTTCTGTGGCAAAACAAACTTTCTGGTTAAAATCATAAACACAGTGGCAAAACCTCATTATTATCCTCGACATGGGAAATCGTTTGACATTCTCAGACATTTTCTAACGCTCTGTTTCTACGTCGCCATTCAAATAGACAATTGTACAATTTCAAAGTAATTGCAATGCTGACTTACACCTCGATGTGCTCTGATGAATATATCTGTCATGACATCGATAAAAAATATGAACCACTAAGTTCTGCCTTCGCCTAGTTACAAGTTGAAGCAATTTGAAAATAAATGGGCTCGGGGGTATGTAACGTTTCCAATGTCAATCACTGGAACGGTACTCAGTCAACCCGAAAAGCCTTGCATCGTCGTATTTCGCAACACGGATTGTCACCATGACAATTCAGCTTTTTGACGTAGAACTACGTCTTACCGGGCATATCGGGGGCAGTTTGGGAAAGGGGCGGGGCTTCGCCGGTGGAGCTGCGTGCCGAAAGTGTCCGCCATAGTGAAAGAGAAGTGGCCAGTGGGCAATTTCGTATGTGGGCGGGGCTTCGCCCACACGGGATTGGTGAATGCGTGGTGACGTCAGAAGTAAAT
>JAQGAF010000557.1:0-47769 GCA_034687865.1 Kryphioiulus occultus | reverse complement strand
GTCAGGGAAATGAAAGTGTCAGGGAATGTCAGGGAAATGAAAGTGTCAGGGAATGTCAGGGAAATGAAAGTGTCAGGTAAATTGATAGTTTGCGTTAGCTAATTGATTAGTCATCATCTTTCATAAACATTTAGGACAAAATCCATAATTTTACTTATTTTTTCAAAAAATTTCATGCAAAATATCAGGAAATGTTAGGGCAATCGACTGTTAATTTGAGTGAGAACCATTCAAAGGTTAGGTTTTAATAGAGTGCATGAATGCTGTTTTTGGCACATTCAAACAAGGTGTCTACCGTTCATGGAGGTCATGGAAGTCATGGAAAAGTCATGAAATTTACATCAAGGTCATAGCAAAGTCATGAAATTTACAACAGGGTCGTGGAATTGTCTTTTGATTCACAAAATAAAAATTTAGGTTTAGATTCTTCATGTGTTGCCTATTTTCACAAAATATTCGCCTACGGCGTGTTTTTGGCCAATAATAATCTCTCAACAGTGATACATATTGTTTCTGAAAATCATTATTTAGTCGTGTCATAAAACTTGAACGGCCCCATATTCTAATAGGCATGGAAAACATTTACCTCATGAAAAAGTAATGGAAAAGTCATGGAATTTGCAATACCAAATCCAGTGGACACCCTGTCAAAATCTACATTACATAATCAATGACTAAATGTTTTATGGTTTTCGTTAAAGGCTGCTTCGCTACATGTAATGGAAGTGTGCGCACCTTTTTGAAGTTGTAGTAAGTCTAGTGGTTTATCGGTGGTTGCCATTTGTCTCCTGATCTGACATTTTTCTTACATGGGCATCTTTATGGGTTTTAATTATGCCCACTTGCATTCCTTATCTTTCTGACAAATGTGGCCAGTCCAGATATCTTCGTTTTCAATGTCTTCTTCACGGCAGACCTTCCTGGCTTTGATTCTCTGGATAATAGGGTCATTTGGTCAAAACGCTGCAAATCCTGCACTTTATAGATCTTGCATCACTTTGATATGAGTTGGGATGATGGGGTTAGTGAGGATATTGACTGTTACACTGTGTACTGCACATTATCAAGGAAGTGTATTATTACTTTTATCTTTTAGAGGCTTGTAGTCTAAGAATTGGGGTGGAGGATTACGTTCGTCTGGGAAGCCCTTTGGAAATTGAAGATTTTTTATGGGGAAGCAAATTATACTGGAGTGATAATCTTTGGGGAAGTCCCATTTCTCTTTGAAGGGTAAACTGTTCACCTTTGCTGTAATTTGTTTATGATGGTATTCTTTGAAAAAGGTGCCAATTTAGATTCTTAAAGTTCTCAAAATGCACCTAAATTACGCTTAAATGGACATCAGCAGTAACTAAACATTTAGTAAGGTCCTTTTTCTTATGGTAGGTTGTTTACCGGTCATGGAAGTCTTGTAAGTCATGGAAAAGTCATGAAATGAATTTCAGAGCATGGAAATAATGGAAAAGCGATAAATTGAAATTCAGGTCATGGAAGTCATGGAAAAATAATGAAATTTACTTCAGGGTCATGGAATGTTTTCTTTGATTGATTCACATAATAAAAATTTGGGTTAAAATTCATCATTTGTCTTCCAGGTTTACAAAGCTATTGACCAATGATCTATGTCATCACTGTAGTAGAGAATGTTTCTGCAAATCACTATTTAGTGATGACTTAAAACTGGAATGGCCCATATTCTAACAGACATTGAAAATGGTTGAAGTTATGAAAAAGTAAAGGAAATGTCATGAAATTTGTAATACCAATTCCAGCAGACACCCGGTTGCCTGAGCAGTTTTTTAGAGGTTGTCCTAAGAGTGAGCTTGAGTTCTTGTGACAAGTCATTTCAAAAAGTGACGTTTGAGGTTGACACCCATCACGTGATCCAATCTACAACGTTTATTACAAGCTGAAGCTGTGTCTGTTGTCAGTCCGACTCTCTCATGGACATGCACATCAGGGTCATGAACTTTTTGCCTTTGAGTCACAAAATACAATTTTGGATTAAAATTTGATCATTTGTAATAGTTTTGCAAAAAAAAATACCAATGATCAATGTCATCACTGTGGTAGAGGATGTTTCTGAAAATCACTATTTAGTGATTACATAAAATTGGAATGGCCCATATTCTAATATACATTGAAAAATGTTTGAAGTAATGAAAAAGTAATGCAAACGTCATGGATTGTTGTAAGGGTCATAGATTGTTCTTAGTGAGCTGAGTACTCATGACAAGTCATAACAAAAAGTGACGTTTGAGGTTGACATCAATCACGTGTTCCAATCTACAACGTTTATTACAAGCTTCAGCTGTGTCAGTGACTCATCCTCATGGACATGTACACACAGTTTCCGGAAGATTGAGTGTAGGTGACTTGGAATGGGATTTGCATTGCGTGATTGGGGCTTCACAAAAACGTTATTTTTTGAACCTGAAGCAGGTTTACCCAGAAAGATACTGATACCAGTGCGAACCTAAATATAGCACGAAGAACAAACGTTATTAATAACAAATAAAATGTGGCATCTCTGCTATTTACTTTTTTTGCTCAGCAGTCATCAATCACTTATCCAGGCTGGGTGCTCTTGATGAGGAATGGTTTAATTAATTTTGCAGAAAGATAGCCATTTTGTGAGTATGCACGTAGTGTTTGTTGGCAGGACTGGCTGCGAAGACCTCGATGATCAATGTTAGTGCTGAAGTTTCCGTCCTTCTGCTGTTTTACATGGTAAACATGCGCAGTTTATCATCAGAGACGTCTTCTGCCTGGTCACGTAATTCGCAATTCCTTATGATAAATAGTGCGGCATTTCCAGAGTTGGGCTCGTGAATGTGCACAGTTATTTCGGCTGGTTTTACTTATCCAAAGTGGCCCTGGCACACGTTGAGGGTGGGAGGAGAGAGGCTTTCAGCATTGTTTGAATAATTTTTGCGTTTCATTTAAATAAATTTTGAGTTCTGGGGGTTGCATTCTGGCCTACTAAGTGAGAATTTGAAAGTGTGTGTGGACAGTAAGACTTTGCAATCCGCGGTGGAGCTGGACATATTCGCTCATCATAATGGAGTTTCAGCCTCGTATACTATGACTATGGGAGATTTCTGGCAGATCTTAAGACTTGATGTTTTGACTGATACTGGTTTCCGTGATCCCTCTTAGCATGGCGTCTCCCATTGCATTGTCCTGAAGAAAATTTTGAGAAAACGATCTTCGTTTTGAGCCCTGCTGAAAATGCATGCTGTAAAGTATGCTGGAAATACCTTTGTCAAAGACTTAACTTTTAAATTCGCATAGAAATGTACGTTTAAAAAACGGGATTTCTGAAAAACCTGAAGTTTATTACAAATAAGCATATCAGTACCCATGG
Organism: Kryphioiulus occultus; assembly: GCA_034687865.1. Classification (NCBI taxonomy): domain Eukaryota; kingdom Metazoa; phylum Arthropoda; class Diplopoda; order Julida; family Julidae; genus Kryphioiulus; species Kryphioiulus occultus. The sequence continues at coordinate 44,402 of JAQGAF010000557.1, read as the reverse complement.
AACAAGCTGTGTATAACAAGCTGTGCATTTTTCATTTTATTCAGTGCCATTTTGGTTTGAGATATGAAAGGTTATTTGGTGTTTAACAGCATTTCCATTTAGGCCAAGCCGTTTATATGGTCATGCCAAGAATTTTAATTCATTGAGCGTTTCTAAAGACAATTGGAATTAAAGCTTGTTTTTGAACATACGTTTTACAAATAACGGTTTCAGATAACTTCTTAATGTAATTTTTTGAATATTGCGAGGCCTTGGTTTATTGGCAAACTTCATCGTATTGAACAGAAATCGGTTTGTATACATAGCGAAATCCGTTATACTGTTTTTATTATGTTATGAATTTAAATTCATTAAGGGTTTCAAAAAGCAATTGGAATTATTTGAAAAAAAATGGTTTTCTGAACATACGTTTTACAAATATCGGTTTGAGACAACTTCTTAATGTTAATTTTTGTATAATGGCAAACTTCATCGTATTCAACAGAAATTAGTTTGTATAAATAGCGAATACTATGTTACTGTTTCTATCATGCTATGCATTTAAATTCATTAAGCGTCTTAATTCATAACATGATAGAAATTAAACGAAATATTGGATTTTAGTGTATTTATATTTATAATGATGCGAACTCTAGTGGTTGAATCCACTAGATCTCAAACATTGCATTTGTAAGGACTTCTTCTTTGAAATGTTAAAAAAAATTGATCAGAAATTATGAATGTTTATTGCGATGAAGTTTTACTAAAGCGAATGATATAAAAAACAAACGTCATAGGCAAAAGTTGTTTTATACTGTAATTAGAGGTCTGGAGGAAAAGAGAATTTCTTCCAAAGAAATTATTTCATATTTTCAAACTTACACATGTGCATGTGCTGTATCTACTGTTGTCATGTCGAATATGCAAAATATGGCATGCATCCGCAATATCAGTCACCACCTTGAGGCCTCCACAAACAAATGACAAAACCTTTTCCCCTGTCCATATTTGCTCATCCCCCTCCCAGACATGTATTACATCGAAAAACAAATAGCAATTTCCGAACCTTGTATTGCAGCAAAAATCCATCTGGCGGTTTATCTGCAAGGTTACAAATGTTGCCGTTAAGAAAATCCAGGCAATATAAGTTGAGTACAGTACACCATTATCTCGAGTCATTAGAATATTCCATGATAAATCAGCCTTCTTACACAGCCAATGGTGCCTCCTTGAAATCCATATAAGCTCGCAAGAGGCAATAACCATTTACAATTATCTTCACTGTTTTAACATCCTTACAAGGGCACTAAAACACAAATTACTTCAATTAAGTATGCAAGTATCTTACAGGCACCATGGATGCTCCATGCTAACCTATGAGATAATAGTTTTTAACATCAACTTAAGGGTGAGGTTCATTTCTAACTAGACTACCACTTCAGACTCGAGGAAAGGGTTGATATAGAATCGAATAATCAACTTAGACCTAGCCATTATCTGATACAATTTAGCACGAGAATTGTCGAAATGTCTTGAATATCTGAACTTATCCAAAACCCCTGTGCATACCTTATGCAACAATAAAAGAAATGAAATGAGAAATGTTCGGCGTGTCTTTCCAAATGGCCATATACAAGACATGTCCATGTGTTACTATAAGAAATGTCTAAAACCTGTTCAAATATTTCAAGTTTCCACGTCATGAACATGTCATGCATATTTCCAAAAATCTGTCTACATAACACTAGCAATGTTGACCAGAAGAAAATGAAATGAAAATTTTTGGACGTGTCTAAACAAATGGCCATATACAAGACATGTCCATGTGTTACTATAAGAAATGTCTAAAACATGTTCGAATGTTTCAAGATTCCACGTCATGCATATCTTCAAAAATGTCTACACATAAGAGCAACGTTGACCAGAAGGAACCACTTCTTCCATACCCTTTATTGTGGCATGTCAGGTGCCAAAGAAAAATCGATTTCTTGCAGAAATAAATGACTGCCAGATTGGTAATCAAGCAATGAGTGGTCTTGGTGCTGAGGTTTGTGGTCATCAGGTCGAGCCTGCCACAATACACTAGATTTCAGCGAGGATTTACTCTGTTAATAGCACGTAGGCAGTCCAGATTGTTTACTGCTACAAAAGAACATCAAACGTGTGTAACCAAAAAAAATAGAAAAAAATCGTGACGTGGCTTTTATCAACAACTTGAGCTTTAATCCACGTATAAGTGAGACTACTAACGAAAAAGCAGTCATTTACTCCAATATACAGGATATTAACGGTTTCGATAGCCTTTCAAAATGTGTATAAATTGGAAATTGAAATAATTCACCATGCAGAATAATCATCAATCTATCTTCATTTAAAAAATAATAGGGTTCATACGAGTATTTCATTGCATTGTTTCGTTAGTTCTCAAAAATTAAAATTTATTAGCAATAATAGCACGAAGTTCACGAAGAGCTTGTGAGTGCTGAGGTGCATAACATTCATTACAAGTTTGAAAACCTATTGTTAGTCATGTCATATATAAATAAATTCGATACACAATTAAAGTTAAAGCCAATTGATATAAAAAATACTATACATAATTAGAGAATGTTAATTTGATACATTTCTACTAATCACATAGTCATTAGGGAAGATGCAATTCCATAATTTTTCAATAAATTGACACCAAATGAGATTCTGTCAATAATTGACGCAAGATCAGGAATTTTCAAGCAGGTAATTTTTTAGTTTTATTTTTAATTTGTTTCTTGTTTTTATGGAGAGCAGGGAATCGTGTATCTTGGTAAAACATTTTGGTGTGTTATAACACCGCATTTGTTTGCTATAGTCATTTTTTATAAAAGAGATGGAAAATCTATACGTTGTTTTCCTTAATAAAGTTGCTATATCTGCTGCAATTTTATATTTGTTGTTAAGGTAATTCCGAATGGTGATGTTATTAGATTGTTATAAATATGGAGAGTCCCTGTTCCATGATTTATTTGAAATATTTGATGAAATTAATGAAGGTCTATTAAAATTGTAAGATATGCAAAACCGGTATCTCCTAGCGCAAAATCCGTGGAAGCACTTTTTTTAAACAAGCTGAACTATTTAAGACCAATATAAATTCAGCAAAATGACAACTTAATCTTGACCGATGTCGACTGCGCCAGGTAAGGCCATGGGACTTGCAATATCAATATTGTAGCCCTGCAATTTCCCGATGCACTGTATAACCAATTTCTGGAAAGAGAACACCTGAATATCAAACCAAGCTCCTTCTGTGAATTATCAAACTGTCCTCTGTTGTCTTTGCTATCAACCTTCGAGTCCATCAAGAAAACATGGGGTGGTCTTCCCATGTTGCTCCCAACGACTTTTGAAGTCCAACTGCGTTTTACTCAGGTTTGACTTGTGATTTCGCAGGGAGAGCAGAAATGCACAGAAGTAACGAATAAGACAGTTATTTCACAAGTAAATCCAATTGGAGGGCTTCAGCACCGACTATGACAATATGTCACAAGCAAACATGCTAGTTTGAATTACACGACACTTCTTCAAGGGAAGTCAAGCAGCCATTATGTGATCAATGCAAGTCAGAAGAAACACACATTGGCTTATTTAATTATCTCTCAACGCAGCTATCATTTTAACATCGTAATCTGGTATCATGGCCGCAATATTGGAATTGACTAAAGATGACAGATTTCAAGAGAAAGATGGTCACGATGCCCTTATCCATTCTAACATTTATCAGCTAATTTTAATACTATCCCATATAGTTTGTAAAGTTTTTATTTTAGGCTATTGAAGTGTCTTGTTTCGCAGGCCATGATTCTAAAGTTTGTTATTATTTGAACAAAATGTTACGAAAAATTGAGATTGTCATCAAATGTGAGCCATTAACTGCATTCCATTGTGAATGATTTAATTTTTACATTTTCTTAACAAACAAATATGTGAATTGGTAAAAAAAAATACTTGAGAAAATTCTTTTCTAGCTGCATCTTTGATGTGTTAAAAATATGTGAAAATCCCAATTCCATAAAGAAATAACAGTTTTGTTCAAATAATGACATAATGTATGTTGGAAACGAAGTAAAATAAAATATTAAGTGTCGTTTAATTCCACCCGTTCTTGCAGGTTTTATTAGACTTCATAAATAATTCTAGGCAAAATAACAAAATGCGACTTATTTAGGCAAATTCTAAACTGTTACAAATTCAAGCATTTGATGTGATCAAAATGTCTACAAATCTCAATTTAGTGATGCATGTAAAACAATAACAGTACATTAAGTTCTAATAATACCAAATTTTAGAAGCACGACCTGCATAACAAGACACATCCATAAAATAAAATAAAATAACCTCACATACTGCATAAAATAATCCTGCATGTACAGTGTCGCTTAATAAACCACGTTGACAGGCTTTATTGCGTCATATTTATGCAAATCGTTCACCCCCTCGTCGCACACATCGGATTCGTCAACTTTCATCATGTATGGTGCCCCTCAAAGGTTTCTAACTGCAATTTTGTCAAGGATCACTGACTGCTAAGCATGACAATAATTAGTCATAATTTCTTCCGAGGAAATCAGTTTTACAGCAGCCATAAAAAGGTCTTAAAATTACTGCTGATTTGGCTCGTGTGTTTTATGTTTTCCAGTTAGTACCCTTTCACGATGACCGGAGAACCCCTATGCTATTACACGATGGACTAGGTAGCAAATTACTTAGGGTTGTTGTTCTCTCCAGTTAATCTGCACCTTGATTACAATGATGGGCTTTGAGAGCTCTGTAAAGGCGCCTCCAGGTGTTCTTAATCATTGGGAAAGACATAAAAATCACGATTACATCATACTTAAACGCTAGATTAAGAACAACAGGCTAGTAATGCAAGAGGGTAGTGAGATGACTTATCACGGCGTAAAAGAATCCATTGCAAGGTTACCCAGGCATTCAAAATGAATGCATTTTTCATTATCACCTTGACGTAAAGTTTATAAATTTAAACAAAATAAATAGAAAACGCGAACATTTTCGCAAAATGATATAAATCGCTTTTTAGGAATATTAAAGTTGGTTAACAAACAAACCAGTTTCTTTCATTAATTTAAATAACGTTTACTTTCCAAAAAAAAAAGTTATAAAATTGATTAAGTCTGTTGTAAGTAATGCATTCATTTCAACCGAACTTACGCATCAAACTGCTTTCATTTGAAATTATTAAATTGGCTCAAAACTAACTTCCGTTGTAAAAGTTGAAGTTTGTCGAAAACCAGTTCCTTAAAACCTTTTAAAAAAGGGAAAATTAACAAGTTTTCCCAAAACGATATTTGCAAAATATATGTTCCGAAAACAGTTTTTTTAATACTTCCAATTGCTTTTTAGTCTGCCAATAAACCAAGGTCTTGAAATAGTTGAAAAATTACATTAATAAGTTTAAATTGGTTCTTGAAAGTGTCTGAAAATTTCCCTAAAAGTGCCTGGAGAACCTGGAAAAGTCAAGGAAATTCAATTGAAGATTTGGCTTGTCATCCTGACAGAAAAATACAAAAAATATAGTTAATTGTAGTGTTGCAGATAAAGTTAATTTGGATCACGCGTGTCATTTTTTATTCGATAAGTCAGGGAAATTAATCAGATTTGGTCAGGAGAAAATGAGGGAAATTGAGTTGCAAATTTTGGCATGAACCATGCTAGAATAGATGCCCTCTGGCAGAGGTGGACATTTTTAAACACATTCGCATGTATTCAGAAATAGATAAATCTTTGCGAAACTCCTTCAATAATTAATAAAAAAATTTGCCCATTTTCAATAGGTAGTGACATGTCACAAATTGTGCTGTATGTTCCCCACCCACTTTCAATCACCAGGCTCCTTGGATTGCCTTACAAGCAAAGTACATTTTTGTCATCAAGTTTATTCCTCTTTGAAATACGCAGAGATAGAAAGTGTGGTTTAAAATTTATTTGAAGCCATTTCTGGAGGTCTTTTTTGCTGGTGTGGGCTTATTAGGTAAATGTGCAAAGCGGTATTCCGCATAATGTGTTATGGACGTAGCCGCGAGCGTATGGCATCATATGAATGACTCGTTGTGTACAGCATTTCTCATTTGGAGCATTACGCCAACAAACTTGGCAGGTTATGAATTTCTTGATTATGCCGAATGGCAGGCCATTAACATCCCTTGCTGGATCCAACCCTTTTGCAGGGACCATTGCACGCAATACAGCGCAGACAAATGCCCTTTGAAGGTGATTGCAGGCTGGATGACTTTTAAGTGAATATCTGAATCGATTCGAGCGAAACAGCTTTTTTTCATTTCATCCCCAATTTCGCCCATCCATTATGAATTTATCAAGCGGTTCAGCTCCATTACTGCAGTTGGAAAAAGCAGGATTGGTTGAATGGTGCACAACGATGGCAAATGGTTGAAATGGTTGAAAAAAGCGGAAATTGAATCCCAGATTCGTGTTAATTATTTCTTTTTTTGTCTAAGACGCATAGTTTGCGCATCAAAACGCTTTTCCAATAAGAGTCTGCCACTGACAGGTGAAGATTGAACTCTTCAAGGTCCGATTCGGATGGCTTCTCCATATGCACCCAACGACTTGAAATATAAATATTTGCTTTGAAATGACATGAGCACACGTCTGCAAACGCAATTTTTCAACTAAGTGCTCCTAGCGTCCCTGTCACGGCTACACTATCGATCCTCGGGAATTCCTCAAATGCAATTTTCTTTGACTACGACCACACAATGATATTGACTGCCTGCTGTATTAGCATTTGATGTATTCGCTTTTACAGCCCATGAACTCGACTGGAGCTGCTTGCAGAAACGATTTGTTGATAGTTTTTTTTTTGGCCAGAACACGTACATGTACTTTTGACGATCCTGTTTGCTTAACATTATATTCGAAGATATTGGACAATTGCAATTGTTGTCTAAGGCCCGGTTGCACCAACAAAGGTTAACCAAAACCCAAGGCTAGCCTCTAGTTAACCACAAAAAAGTTTACCCCCAGTTGCACCAACAAAGGTTAAAGAAAACCTGAGGTTAACCAAAAAAAAAAGCATCGCATGCCGAATATGTAAAGCTGTTGATTTCATACATTTATTGTATGATCTAATTGGCACAATCCCATATATTGATAATATATTAGAAGTGTTGTTGAAATATATTTGTAAAATATATGGGGAATATACACGTATTGCACAATACACACATTTTTGATTAATGCAATGGGGATCGAACCAGATACCTTTGGTGGATTTACATACCTGACATTTAAATCCATCGTTAAAACTCTGGGTTATAATTTGTCTCGTTTGTTATATGTATTATTTCCAGACTTAATTTTATCCCAAATAGCCCAATCAAGTATTTACATTAAATATATACATTTCCAAATTTGCTTTGCACAAATAATTTGGCAATAATATATAATGTCGACATGCATTACATTCATAATATATTAAGAACATATTTTCAATAAGATACCATGATATATTATGAAAAATATATTCGTAATATAATATGGATAAAGTTGTCTTCTATATATATTATTACCAAAACATGTCACATATTACAAACGTAATCTCATTTTTAAAATATATGTGTAATATGTTACGAATATTCCGGTAAATCAGTGTATTTATAATCTATTACTCAATAATAATTTTTCCATACGGGTTGCGACGAAACCAAATTGCACCAAAATTTGGGATTCATCCCTTAGTCTATTAACGGATGATTTAGATAGGAGTTTGCACCTCGAAGCAGAGGCGAAACAAAAATATATTTTTAAAATATGTGTAATATATTTCGAATATATATCAGTATATTTATAATCTATCACTCACGAATAATTTTTCTAAATGGGTTGCGACGAAACCAAATTGCACCAAAGTTTTGGATTCATCCCTTAGCCTATTAAATGTCCCAACTATCCATCCGCATTAGCCAGCCCTCCATCCTAATAGGAAATCTGGCAGATAGATGCAGACTGATGGTCTGTCTCACCATCCGTCATTAAGTTTGCTAAATCCCCGATTAACGCAAATTAAGAGCGATTCGCTCCATAGTTAACTGCCGCTTAACCCCCGGATCGATTCCCTCGCTCCGGCCCAGCTTAACGGCTCGTGTTTGCTGTTGTCAGCGAATAAATCTCAATTAAATGTCGCCTAATTTGAATGGCGATTAAGAGCCACCGTCGCAAATTTAATTTCGCCCTCCGCACGCTAATTCCCTATCTGTATAAACGGCTTTGGCCAGCGCTTGGCTCGACTGCCTGATGGCGCCATAAATCGTCGCAAAGTGGGGAATGCCGTAAACGAAAGACGTTTAATGGCGTTCATCAAGTGAGGGAATGACGGAGGACGTTCATGGCGTCCTAATACGCTTTTTTGGGAATGCAAATCTGGTGAATTACGCGTGTAAAAGATGCATTGGAAAGCGTTGAGCAACGCTGGAATGTCAGCTCGGGGGAGGGCAGGATACGATGCTGCTGCATCGGCAACATTTACGTGTAAATGCGTGCCGGAACTTTTGCAAAAATGCCTTTTATGGAAAAAAAAGTGCAAGCAAACTGGTGTAAACTGGTAGAAAACTAAAAAAATGGTGTTAATTTGGAAGTAAACTGGTATTTTTGGTTACTGCTGACCGTGGCGACGAATTTGCAACCTGTTAGCAAGCAGTTTGTGAGGCGAAAAATGGTTCCAAAGTTACCTACTGATGTCGAAGTACACTGGTTGTAAACTGGTTGTATTTGGAAGAAGAAGAAATATCATCAGTTTACTATCAGTTTATGCAACCAATTTGCAATCAAATGTTTGCAACCTGTTTGCGACCAGTTTTTTCCATAAGGGTGACTGGGAAGTTATTGGGAAAACTTATTGCAGATTGATTGCAAAGATGGTGTGCATGCTGAATGCAAAACTGCATTGCGAGCTAATGAGTATTGTTCCAGATCAAGCCATTGGTGGCAGGATAGTTACATCACAAAGAGAAGTCAGGAAAAGTGATTTGTTTTGAAAAGCCCACCGAAATTCAGCATTTCAGTTATTACATTTTCTTTAATATAGCTTAGCAACATTGCACTATAAATTATAGGATTGTCAATTTAAAAGTAAACAACTAATATTTCGCTTTCAATAAAGGGAAATTCAACAAATCAATAACTGATTTTTGGTTAGCTCAAAAATCAAGAGATGACAAGCAATCCTGTAAATGCAATTTTGAAAAGCTAATCTAAATTTATTTCTTGCGAAAATTTGTGTTCTATTTCATTTTTTATAATAATACTAATAATAATTTTATTCATAAGGGCCGACGTTCAAAGTAGAACGTGTATGGACCCGAAAACTTACAAAAGGAATTATTTGACTAATTAGATAGAAAAATGCAAGAAAGAAAATTTAAAGAAAGAACATTTAAAAATTAATGCAAGACAAGAACAAAAAATATCAAAACTCATTAAAGGTGTTTCATTACATTACATATATTAGTAATAACCAAATGTGCTCTGAATACAAGGCAAACGGAAGACATCAAAAACTAATGAAATTGCGAAAAAATAAAAACAATAAAAATATTATATTGCATGTATGAACAAAAACCATAATTCCCAGTCAGCCATATTTTACACCCAAAAGTTATATTTTTTTTAATTTCTTAAGTCTACCTAACTTCTTTATTTCCAATACAGTGTATATCATCTGGTAGGCAATGAAATGCTATCGGGATTACAAAATTTACTTTATTTTTGGAAACTAAATGCGGATTAAATGCGGATTAGAAAATGCCCATGTAAGGGCATAACATTGCCATAATGTTGTTTGGAGCACATGTAATATTGATATACACGCTCGTAATTTTTAACGCTTGTAAGTAGCTTAATGATGACATAAACTGCACAAAGGTTGTAGGATATAATGCAGCTGAATTAATATAATTTTTAAGACTTGTAGAGGATTTGGTGAACTATATAACTATATGTATATGGGAATGCGCTAGCTAGAATCCATTTAAATGCACAGTCATACATACAATGACGATTCAACTTCCCAAAGAGGAAATCACGAAAAGCAGATCTTGAAGAAGCAGCTACTTCCCTTTGGAATTCCATTAAGAGGTTGGTTGGAGGGCTTGGGGCACAATGCTATCGCTGCTCCAATGGTGGCGACGTAGGAAACCATGCCAAGGGAAACAAAGTTGTAAGACACCGTTCTTTCGTGCGTGATATCAACTTCTGCTGTTCGATCTCAGAGGATTAACAAAAAAACTGTGAATGCATTTTTTTCTCAAAAACAGACGATATCGCTTAAGATGCCCAGGGCCCGTATGGCTTATCACATGCCACACTGGAGTGCATTTCTTTGCTTTGACTTTGGAAAGCCTTTAATGGCGTTGCTAAACTTTTGTCTTCCATCAGGTGGCTTTTGCTCCATCAGGGTTTATCCCGTTGCAGGTCATGCAAAGGTCGCACTGCTCATGGGATTTCATTTGAACTTAAAACTTGAAGCAACAACTCATACGTTTTATGGTATTAAAGACATTACCAGTGCCTTTGCTTCTGAACCATACATGGCCTTTCACTGATTACATCACTTGACAGGTTGAAATGACAGTGTCAAGACACTGTCATAATGTTTGTCAAGTTTCTTACGATGCGGACATGCTTTTGCGATTTCCTGTACAGTCCCACACGGAAAGGAAATGCATTTCAAATGGGTTGTGAAATGCATTACGAATCGCAAAATATATTGCAAACGCATTGGTCGTTTTTATTTCAAAACTAAATACATTTAATAATGTATACAAAAATACATTTCACTAATACATTTACAATGCATTATGATATATACTCACCTGTAAATTTCACGATGTATTTGAAAGTACATAGCTAAAAAATTTGTAATGCATTGAATTGAATGAATTTAAATATTTATTTGAATATTGAATATTTTGGGTGTTTTTTTAAATTAGGAATTGGGAAATTTTTGTACACCTGAAAATTATGAAATGTAGCAAGGCTTAGGACATTTTACAACGCATGGAATATAAATTATAAAATCCTATTACATCGCAACACGAAATACATTTAGTAATGTAAACAAAACTGCATTTCACTAATGCATTTTACAATGCATTATGAAATATACTCATGTGTATTTCACAATGTACATGTACATGACAGTACATAGTTAAAAAATGTTTACAGCCATTGAATTGAATGAAATTGATGTCTTTTTCAATTTTAAACTTTATTACATTACCAGTTATAAATTATTGATTGAAATTTTTGTAAACCTTAAAATATGAAATATAAAAAGGCTTTTGACATTTTACAAAGCAGTGAATATAAATTATAAAATGCCTGTTTTACTCAACATATTCTTCAATGCACACGAACTAAGTTTACATTAGTACAACAGTTACATAGTAGTTACATAGTACAATATGCATTCCATATTGTATTACAAATGCATTTTCATATTTGTCAAGACAGTTTGAAACTAAATTTGTCTCAGTCTACAGATATTTTGAAATGTATTTTCCAATGCATATCTTATAATGCATTTCAAGATTTGATATGGTCGCTGTACTTTTTTTTTCCTTTTTTTTTCCTTTTTTTTTTCGATGTTGTCGTCTCTAAGGTACATGTATGCTTCAAAAAGCACGAGTTTCTAATAAATAGGATGAAATTTGTTTCAAATAAACGTAAACATCGGGCTTTGAGAACCTGTTGGTACACCATGATCTTGGACAATGCAGTGCGAGCAAAAAATACTTTTTTAGGTCCAATTTGGTGGTTTTTGTAAGAACATCAGGCGAGTTTCTCATAGCGATTTATGTAAATGTCGCAGGCTGGTTACGTTAAAATTGCTGGAAAAGGAAACCACAAATCCTTTCGTATTTACATAATGCAAACTGCTTTCAAAATACTGAAAGAAGGGCAATGTTGGTCTTGTGTATTTAAATGCAATTTGCATACAAGCAACAGCAAGACTGATTCGTGTCTAGACTTGTTCTAAAGATTTTTTTTAAAATTTATTCAAGGACTTCATTAAACGTAATTTTATTGTTGCCATTAAGTTTGCCAAACTCCAAATCGCTTTCGTCTCGTTGTTTTTTTTTTTTTTTACAAAATTTTAAATGACTCTACTTTACATAAAATATTTCTCCCGATATTTTAGATTGATATGTACATGTATTTAGTTTTGTTGCCAAGTTGACTTTCAAAAGCTCTATACGATAATTTTAAGCATCATGTAAGCTTATTTACACGAAATAGCTGCGCTATGTATATCAAAGTTGAATGAAAAATTCAACCTTAATGCTTCTGTCGCATCTGATTTATTATTCGAACCTATCAATTTTTAACTAAATCGCTGCAGATACAAGTAATTTTATAAAATATAAAGTAACGTTACGGTAATTGTGCATTCACCTTTCTTTCAGTCATGTTAAGAGGATAAGGTCGTTGCATCACTGATGCGCTTTGTGCAAAAATCTGCTCCAAATAAATTATGAAGCAAAGCTTTTCTAACAAAAATATCTTAGGATTTAGTTATTTATGACTAATAGTTATTTTTCCTTCATTTATAAGGAGAGGGATTATTCTTAAAGATGTAGCCGCGTATGAAGTAAACAATTGTTAGCGTTGGCTGCCAATATTACTCGTAGATTGCATTGTTTGAGAATTAAAACGGATTTGATAATTTTACAAAACGATGCAGTTTTTATAAGTTGTATAAAGTTATCGAAGAATCGATAAATATTGAGTAAGGGTTGAAAAGCTTTGACATTAGAGCAGACAATCAATCTGTTCAAATTGTATTGAATTGGTAGAAGATCAAAAGTGACAAAATACAGTTAACCTCTGTACGTTGACCACCCAAAAGACTGTCGCAAACTGTTCAACATAAGGATATGGTCAACATTTTGGAACGAGGCTTGTACTGACACCTGTTTTTAATTCCGTGAACTTTTTTGTACTGACATTTTCCAGTAATCATTTCTCTCATTCATGAATAATTTTATTAAAATGTTCATAATACAGTGCAATTATTGCTAATGTGCTGCAAATTAATCCAGCAATTACGCGTACAGAACATTATGGATACTGAAGGGGTTCAATATGAACTCTTGTACCTCTAATAGAGACAGTTACTGTTCAGGGGTGTAAGGTACAAGTTTTGCAAGCAACTAATACATTTAATCATCCATGACTTTACATGTCGAGACCATGCTGGGCAAAATACAGAGTAAATTTCTATTGTGTCAGAGTCCAAGTGATGAACATACAACATACATGGGTGCAGGTTGTCAACATGTTTAGGTCACCTTCTATTGAGTTAATGTGGTGATCGCCCAATCAAGTTAAAATGTGGTGAACATGGGGAGGCGGTTAACTTTGGAGGTTCTACTAGTCTGTGCGGTATAAGAAGTATATGCCTAATATCAGTACATGACTTGTCATTAAAAAAACATTGAGGCAAGTTTGATTGAATGTGTAACAACTGTCATAACGCACTAGCATAAAGCAGTGAGGAGTTTGCGCAATGCATTTAAGTAGCATGGCGCCATCCAACGGTAAAGTTAGAAAGCATGTTTTGTGACAGCCAAGATGTGAGATACGGTCATAAAGCTGCACGCCGATACATACCAGTGGGGAAATCAGTCGTTGGTTGTTTTTATAGACCGCAAACTCTGAATTTCGGAAACATAAAAGCATCGTGGTCATGATGGGGTCCCTCTGTGCCAGGCAGACAACCACGATGTCACATTAGTGGAAAAGACTACCACGTGGACAGGCAACCGGGATCAACCGGTTAACCACAACCCAGTCGCTGCGAAGGGGTCGTTAAAAAGCAAAATTTTAATATGGTTGGGATTCCAAGATGGCCGCCAAAAAGGTGACGCTTTTATTTCTAGGATGCAGTGTTCAAATCTACTGTTTTGAAACAGTGATTCTGGGAATATTATTTCCTAAGAAACTTAGTTTGTAATTTGAAAATATATAAACGATATGTGGAGTTCGTTTGCAATATGAAGGATTTTTTGTATTTCACATAATGGTAAATTTGTTATTTCGACAAAATTTTGTTGTTGTTATTTAGACAAGTCACTTCTTGGAAGGCTCACGAGGAAAATGTCCGTGTATTGTACATACCTCGGAAAATTTGTTTTCCGATACACATAAAGGATATATGTATTTTCAGTGCACAAGGTTGAAGACATGTACAGTGACTTGAAGTGAAAATGATACACCTGCATTCAACTACTGTAACTACAGTTAATAATCTAAATTTAAAAGGAAATATAATTTCAAAGTGGTTAATAATTATATATGTATTTAATTACTTATCAATGGACAAACAAAAACCATTGAGCCATTAAATTAATGAAAAGTTAAAAATATTTAAGCAAGGCAATGTCAAAGTGAAAATGCTACTTTCAAAAATTCACGCTAAATGTTAAAAATGTCATGAATTAGTTTGTGTATGGACTTCATTCTATTCCATTGTTTTTTTAAGGAAAATTTGGGTTTAAATTTAGGATCTTAACTGTAGATACTGTAGTTGAAGACAGGTGTATAATTTTCACTTTTAGCCGCTGTACATGTATATTGAAAAGAATGATGAGCTTTCGTGATATACTGTAAAGTGAAGGAGCGGTTCGCATTATGCAGCAATTATGCTCGCAACAGGCAGTTTATAAACAGTTTAAGAGATGAAAATACAGCAATAATACTTAAAATTATAAACGTTTGCAGCTGTATGCAACAATGACGTATGGTTTCCAGGGCATGGATTAAGACCTTGGGGCCCAGGGCACTCAGGGGATATTTACCAATATTGATAATTAAGAGCTTTTTAAAAACTGCGGTCATAAATAATATATTTTAAGCATATTTTTATTTAATGTTTTTTGAAAAGTTTGACTAATGCAAGAAATGCTGATGAACATTTTTAGGAAAAATTTTCGGTTTCATGACACTATCAAACACTCAACTATTGCCCTCATTTCATGTAAATTTGCACGGATCTCTCGGTTTCTTAGACAGTGAAATTTATCATGTTTTGATTCGTTGAATTTTCTCAAAGTTATCATTTTTTTTCTGGGTAACAGTCTCGAAGAACAGATTGGGTTTTCGGTGGTAAAATGCAGAAGCAATGCGAGAATGTTGCTAAACTTGGGTGCTTGTCTCCTCCAATAAATCCAATTCATTTCACCAGACCGTGCGCACATTAAATACAGGATTTGAGCCCTTCAAATCTTTCGGGACCAGATATCGTATTTATGGAATCATCGTGTGGAAATTGCTGCAACCCACGTTTGCAACGAAAGGCAAAAATCGTACATCTTGACTGGCTCTGCTTGAAAAATGATAGATTTCTCCGTTCTTCTGGTGCATTTCTTCCCCCTTTTAAATCCCTTGTTTTTCGCAAATCCAACATCAATTCATATCAGGCTGAAAGCTAGTTTGTGTTCGTGTAAGTGTAAAAAACAATCATCTTCTAACTCGTAAGCCATCCAGGGCACAGATACAACCCTGAATGCCTGCCTGCAATAAATTTCAAATACGCCGAAATGGCACTAAAATCATCGTCGAATGAGGAAGAAGTTTGATGAAACATTGCCTGTTTTCGCTCGATTGAAGTTTTTCGTATATAACAAATATGTTTGCGATTGTCTGTTGCTATTTATCTTTCGTCATTTCGACAAATAAACAGACCCTGCGAGATGGAAACTCCAGGTTGGTTGCTTGAATGCAAGCTGTTTAACTCAAACGTTTTTAGTGAATATGGTTTTAAATTTTTTTCACTAAAATATATTTGACGCATACTTATAGACGATGGCAGCTGTGGCTTTTGAGTAATAAGGTGTTAGCTTATTTCTGGCATTTCAAAATGCAAAAAGTTGCAAAACTCCCGACTTCATGACACTTAATTAAATTAAGCATGGAATAGGCATTCAAATGCTATCAGGGTTAATCCAGACCTAGAATTGCTAGAAATGTCCTGGAAAATTGATTTACTTTTAAAGTCAGGGAAATTAAACAAATCCAACATAGCTGGATTTTTCCAGTTTTTCCAGACAATTTCAAGAAACAATGTTTACAGATTTCATACATACAAGCAAATACCATATTACGGAAATTTTAGAAATTATAGATCTGACCACGATATGATGGAATTTGCCCACAATTTTGTAAGAAGAAATATTAATATTGATAATTCAGGGAATACATAGGCGAAATTTTTGAAAAATTACAAGAAATATTAAATTTTTAGCGGTTTGGATTTTTGTGGACAACTTTTCGAAATACTAAAAATTATTCATAATGATGAAAACGCCATAGGCGAAATATTTTTTAAACAAAAATAATGCATTTAGGAGAATGTTACAGATATTTTCATAAAAACAAATTAATGATAATGAAAGTACGTCCTTTATGGATGGCCCCTTACGGATACATGTGAATAATTGTCTAGTGTGCTAACGACATTTCATAACTCACGAAGTTGAAGCGTTGTAGGCGTAGGATTTATAAATATCTAAACCTGAATTTGGCAATCACTGTCATTGACATGTCTGGGGCTAATTTCGTTGTCACACTTAATATTTGTCTCAAATGGATTCGGTGAAGTTACCGATCAAGCACCTCTATAGCCAATAATACCTCGCATGGTCCTCCATGTCCCTTATCTGTCTTTTTCCATGCTATTTGCGTGCTTTCTTTGGTATCCATGCATTTTCCCATCAGTGCCCAACATAGAGAAGGTTGAATGCACGCATTTCCCCTCCTTTGGGACATCGCTATACGACGTTTATCCAGATAAAGCCCGAGATTTCGAAACGAGTTTACCATTCCAACTGGAAGAAAGGGAAACCAGAATGGCATCAACTCTTTTTTGAAAATGTCAGTGCATAGAAAGGGAATTCAGATGTATGGCTTCATTTGGCGCTGCCATTGCTGCCATTTGCAACCATTTCTGTCAGGCTCATTCCCTTCAGAAGCTGGCTTGTTTTGATTGTTGGGGAATGAGAAATTGTCAATTAAATTGGCGGAAATGTGAGCCAGCCACGGTATGTAAATGTTGTGATTGTGGTGCAATGAGAAAGTTGAATGCTTCGTCTTTGTCTCCATATCGTGTGCTTGGGATCCATTAGTGCGTTGACAAAAGTGCTTCGCATACTTGGGTTTCTCCTATGCATGCCTTGCCTGTTGTCAGGAGGATCCTGAATAGAAAATTCTGATTGACGGATCCTGGTTTGCGAAGAACCGTTTACATCGAAAAAATTATGTCGGGGCACAAGCAATGCAGTGCTGTTGAAATCCTACCTGTCCTGAATGAAGATGCAGGACATGACGGAAAGTGAGATGTTTGGATGTATGTAGGAGAGGTAAGAAATTGCGAGAGAGAAGGATGAGTTAAGGAGGGAGAATTGGCAACATAAACCAAAAAAGAGAACATAAAAAACAGCTATGCAGGAAAAAAATCAGTGATATGACATATGAAAAAGTTGAATGATATGGGAGATTTGAGCGTAAAAAGTGACAAACTGAGATAAGAAAAGCTGAAGATGAGAGGAAGAGGCTGCATGATTAAGTAGGAGAGCTTGAGATAATGAGGAATAGAGAAAGGATGAAGGAAAGGTTCATGATATTATGGTTTGGCAATCATTTCGGTGTATTTTCTATTTAAGCGAGCTGAAAAGTCTTTTGTTAGGTAAGAAGAAATTAATTGCTTAGCATAGATTAGCCTTAATTAAAGAGGAAAGGTGATGCTGTGAGGGAGGGTGGAAGATGTGAGGAAGAAGGGTGGAGGATGGGAAGATTTAGAAGGGTAGAGGTTGTGAGGATTTAGAAGGGTAGAGGATGTGAGGATTTAGAAGGGTAGAGGATGTGAGGATTTAGAAGGGTAGAGGATGTGAGGAAGAAGAGGAAAGGATTTGAAATACTGGGAATAGAATTGGAGGTAGAAAGCAGAAGATATAGGAGGAGGAAATGGGATGAGCGCAGAAGTGATGATGTGAGGGAATTCGAGTGATCTTTGTAGTAGGGATAGAAATAGGAAAGTGGAAATAGTGGTAAGGTGATAAGGAAGATAAAGCGGTCGTAATGTTGGTGATGAAAGAACGAAGGATAAATGGAAGGGTGGAGATGTTAAAGGGACGGTGGCAGAATTCATGAGGCAGTGGAAATGGTATGGTTGCATCAGTTTTTTGCCAGCCTACTCCAATCTGAATAATACCTGATGCATTGTTGGATATGGAGCATGGCTGTACCTGCAACTGCTCTGAAAAGGTCATGCCCCTGATCCTATTATGGTCGCAAATATTATTTCTGGGCCCGTGTTTTTCTTTGTACACGCCTGAATGCGCCATTATGGTAAATAGCGAGCACTCAAGGAAGAGGATGAAAAAGGCTCCAGAATCAGTTCCAGTGCAACGTTTTGCCATTACCTTGTTTAAATCGCGTTCCGAATAATTGCTTGATTTCCCTCACGATAAGCTCTAGTCGGCATTAAACCTGGCAGTCTTTTTGAATAACCTGAAACCTATTCAAATGTTCCGCATGAAGCAATGGAAATAAAAACCAGCTATTCAATTCCTCAAGAGTAAACCAACAGAAACCCAACTCAGATTGAGATACATGAAACGCCGAGCAATGGGCACCTCCCAGCTTGGGATGTTTGTGTGGTGAATTTTCGATTTTGAACGCTCCATCACAGGTTGTTATGAAGTTGCTTGTTCGCTAAACAACTACAAGTGGGTAATGTGATGTGGCCACTTTCCTGGAACTCGACTATGATCATGTTTTGTGACGAGTACTTGAACGAGTGAGTTGAAGCTGGAAGAAATTTTGGATGTGCTTCGGTATAGTCCCTGATCCAGCAGAGAAACAGCAGAGCTTCTCCTGACTGCGCGTAAGCTGCCAGTGATTGCCTAACTACCAGTGGCAGCTAACGTTTGGTTTGCTAGTCAAAAAATTTCCTATCGTTATCTATTTTTCTGGGAATTTTTTAAAAATTCAATGAACTTCCATTACTTGCATGAAAGATCCTTTTTAATATGGTAATCCTCAGTTGTCCTTCGTTATTCGCATTTCTAAAATAATCTTAGGAAAATAAACAAAAAATCCATTATTATTCCAGCCTTTATAAATTTTTTCAAAACTTCAATAATGCTTTTTTAATAATGCAATCCTCAGTTTTGACTGAGTTGTCTGAATACCGTTCATTATCAATTATTCTGGGAATTTTGTAAAACTTCAAGAAACTTCCT
Organism: Kryphioiulus occultus; assembly: GCA_034687865.1. NCBI lineage: Eukaryota > Metazoa > Arthropoda > Diplopoda > Julida > Julidae > Kryphioiulus > Kryphioiulus occultus. The sequence goes on along the minus strand of JAQGAF010000557.1, from coordinate 25,107 downwards.
TTACATGCAAAAGGGTCCTCTTTTAAATAATTCAATCCTCAGTCGTTCCTTCGTTATTATCATTTCTAAAATAATCTTAGGAAAATGAACATAAAATCAATTACTTCTTGTAGCGTTCTTAAAAAACTCTCGTCAATTCAATTCAACTTAGTACCCTACTAGCAGTAAGTGGAAGGGGGTGTGATGGTTTACACAATCACCATGTTCAAATTGAATTTCTTGTAGCTTAAAGCTGTCCTTTGGAAAGAATTATTTCAAGGTCTGAATTCTCTTCCAATTTATCGTCTAAACTTAAAGACAAAATAAAAACGCAAAAAACAAAAGGATAAATTCCGACTCCTAGGACTGGTATCATTCTTGTATACTGCGCAAGTTGGTGAAATATAAATATTGGAGCAGGGACTTTACCGAAGTTATTTGGTATCTGTCGAATAACAATTTGATGGCATTTCTACCAATACTACATCAGCCATTTGCCAAAATGGTGGCAGTTGGTACAAGCATAAAATGCACATCAGAGTTGTAGATCCTCTGATGTTGCCCAAGGCCAGAAGCTAAAACATGCGGTTGCTTTTCTGCCTTTTTGGACTAAATCTTCTCGGTTTTCTGCGGTTCAACGTCCCATAATGCAGTTGAGGAAGGCGTTGCAGGGTTCGATGAAGAAAAAAAAAACCCACCCCGCACCAATTTCTCTTCCTCGGAGATAAAAAGCTGGTTTGAGAAATAGCCAGTGGTCCCTGGGGGCTCTTTGGAAAGGGGGTGCTGACGCTGATTTCTGTTTGTGATTTAAATTGACCACTTCCTGTGTAAATAACCTTTGATTTTTCTATATGCCTTTCAATAAAGCCGGGCGAGGCAGGCAATCGGAAATAAACCAATATCCCAAAAAAGATGACATAAAAAATTGCGTTTTCTGGCAATGGCTTCTTGTTGTAGGCTGGCCGTTAGACCGCATGAGGGTGGGGATTTCCTCTCTTTCCCACAATCAATAAATCCGAAATATATTTAAATTTGGCTCGCACTTGACCTGGTCGACGTGTCATCGATAGATTTCTCAGAAGGCGAGGAGACTTCTTGTTTACTCATTGCCTCTGGAGGAGTCATGATGTTCTATCTTGCGATGCCACCCACGCAAGCCCTCCTGGAATGGTGGCGAGGTCAGGTCGAGACGTTCTTGCGAATATTGCCTGCTGGATATATACGACAAATATGGAAATATGCGGACAAAAGACAAATATGGCATTAGGGAAAGTCATCCTCGCCTACCATCATCCATGAAAAGAAACCTGCAGTGATGCGTGGGTGGTTTCCAATGGTGCTGGAGAGACATGGTGGCGCATGCCTCTTGGTGCAATGACAGCGACCAAATGGTGCAGATCGTCTCATGAATTGCATATGGGCAGTGGTGCGATACTGTTGTCACCTTATATTGGACACGGTATATTACTGTTATAAAAATCACAACCGTTGGAATGATTTATAGACATCCTGTATACTCGATGAGTGGAGTTAAGTGACACCTGGACTACGTGTATCTGTCAGGCTGTAAAGTGATTCCCACATTTTCTACATTTTTGAGGGTTCCTATATATTCCTATATTTTATTGCAAACTGATGTGGCAAAGAAAACTATAACAGATATTGGCTAAAATTCATCATCTGAGATCTGGTTTTTATACCATTTTACTAGAAATAAATCTTTGCAAAGTAAAAATAACGCATAGTAATGAAATGTTTATTTTTCATGGGCATGGAACAATTTTAAAATGACCTGGAAAAACCTGGAAAGTCATGGAATTTCGTTCTCAAAAAATGTGGGTCAGACTTGCCCCATAAAGATGGCAAACAATACCTACAGCACTGCATGTAATGATTGCCATCTTCAAGGGGCAGCATAGCCTACCTGAGTGTCAATTTTATTTGTAATTTCCTATACTTAGCATATATTAACACTTCTAAATGCGTGTAGTTGACGTACGCATCATACATAAGATTAAATTCACGTGCATGTACTTGCTACAGAGTGATTCTCGTCACTAGTCTCACTAAGAATGAAATTTACCCTTTAAAAGGATTGAAGCAAAACATCACTGCACGAGGGTTGTTTTTAAAAGATCTTTGCCTTGTCTTTATGAATTCCACATTTTCGGTGATAAGATGCTGCCATTCCGTTCACGAGGTACGAATCCTTGTTACTGCCAGAATCAGACGTGGGGGATCGGTAGGGGGTTGGCTGTTGGCTGGAGTGGTAACTTGACATGATAAGCACGAGTGCAATTTCAAAAGATAATTGCAAGTCCTCCATAAAAGTAGAGATCAGTGTCTTTGTTTATAAGACCAGATTGCTTCCGCCCGCATCGCAGATTGTCTGCGGACTTTAAAGTTTGCCAATTTTAAATTCATCTGCCGAGCTTACCTCAACACTGCGTTATCTTTGTCGGAATTATTTCGTGGGGTGGTTGGGATTTTTGGATCTGTGTAGAGCTGGCAATGAAGAAGCTGAATGGAAATAAAGCGTGCAGTTATTATTAGTATTATATGTGCAGGCGGAATAATATTGCCACAATGTAAGAGCTCGTGATTTCATCTTGCCATCTGAGCAGTGAAATATTTTTCTCAACACATAAAAGTAATTGCATCCAAGTGTAAAAAATTCCATTTTCCATCCCCTCTGAAGTGTTAACTCTTGGATCTGAAACAACGTTTTTACCAATGAGAATGCTAGGAGGGCAAGGGGCCTTGTATGCATATCGTCTCACCACTGCTAAAGGCCAACAAATTGAAAATGTGCTCTCGCCTTGCCGTCCATAAATCATGTGTTAGAGGCAATTAACTCGCCTATAAATCGATTAATTAGCAGATGATGAAGTTAGCCGTGGAAGTCCACCTTGGGAGATCTGCAGCCTCTTTACAATGGGCATGTTGGTGATGAACTATGGTGGATACGTTCTCGGTAATTCCATAGATTGCAGTTAAATTCTGTTGGTTAAGTTCTCAGAAGTTTACATAGATGTGCTGTTAAATTCTGCAAGTTGATATTTAAAAGGTTTCTCAGTAATTTCTTTAGCTGTGCAGTTAAATTCTTCAAGTTGATATTGGAAAGGATTTGCGTTTGTGAAAATTTTTTAAAAATTTGTTTTCTTTATCAAACAATTTGACTCAGATTTTCAGAAACGTCTATAATAATGGGTATAATAAACCCCATCAGGGTACCTGCATGCTGCCTGTGGGATAAGGACTAAATTTATATAGGAAATAGAAATAGTAGGGTTATTCCAGACCTGAGAAACCTGGAAAAGTCAGGGAAATTGAAACGACCATTTAAAAGTCAGTGAGAATGATTTATTTAACAAATCAACAACTGATTTCGCATAGCTTGATATTAGTTCGCAAAAATCAAGAGATATGCCAAGCAATTCTGTAAAAGAAATTTAAAAACTAATATAAATTTGCTGTTTTGTTGAGAAATTTGTGTTCCATCTCCAGTTTATATACAATACATGTACATGTATAATAAGCAATAAATATGGCATTCATTTCACTGGCATGTTGTTTTTACATTTTCAGGGGTCAGGGTGGTCTGGAAAATTTGTTTAAAACCTGGAAATGTCAGGGAGAATGATTTACTTTGAAACTATCAGGGAAATGTTACAAATCAGCAACAGATTTCGCATAGGTAGTTATTGTTTCTCCTGTTTATATTCATGAATATTAAGCAATAAATACAGCATTTGGTACATTGGCTTGTCATGTTTTTACATTTTCGGTGATCAATGTGGTCAGTGTGGGAAGTTGAAAATTTTATCTCTGGGGAAACACTGAATAGGAGACTGTTTTATCTTTTAAGAACCTCCTTCATTGATTTTGTGGGATTTCTGTGCTACATGAAACTAATTTTTGCTTTTTACCGGCCACTTCTGGCTTTTCTTGGCACTTTTCCGAATATTTCATTTTCGTAGTCGTTGCCAAAACTTCCTTAACGTTTGACTCTTTGTCATGGATTAGTATCGGATGTTGTGAGACACCGATTCTGAACTGTTTCGTTATACTCGTTCTGTATTTTAAAGCCTGTTAGAAAACGTTTAGCTGTTGGGGGTTTCTTAAAAGCATTAATTTGCTGTTGCTTGCTTTTTGTTTGAAAGCCATTATCGGAAATGCTTTCATGAGCATATCATGTTTCCACGAATATATCTTTATGGGAAGTTGCATTAATTCTTTCCATTTCTTTAATGACTCTCATACGGCTGTCTGGCCTTCTTAAACCCAAATTGAATAGTGGATTATGAGCATTAAATCGAACAGTGATTCATGAAACGCGATCTTGCCTGTTATTGATGTCTGAGAATGTAATTTAATAAGTTCATTACGTGATTTTCATTCATCATTAAATTCTGCAAAACTCTAAGCCAATATTTGAACAGAGTCTATCGATTTCTTGGCTTCACAAGGGCCTTGCTCGATATTGTGTTATCTTGAGATTTGTAAAAGCACGACTTATTTCAAAGTCGCAGATTTTCAAAAATCATCTCCCAGAGTAAATAAAATATCGCAAAACCTGTATCAACTCACTTAATCTAAACATATTTCACCACACCCAAGACATGTTTCACAGCTGCCCATAGGACTTAAAATAACACGTTATATTGGTGCTAGATTTTTACAGTAATTTGGCATTGTATCTTCAATTTCTACAGGGTGTCAGAGAGTTGTTAAACATTTTGTACAGTAGGAAAATGGCATTAATTCTGGACGGAGTTATGGAGAATTATACCTGGACTCATAGGACACCCTGAAAATACGCCAAAATAAATTTCGGATAAAAAATACCTCGCATATTAAAGGTTTTGGTGATTATATTGCTCAACATGCAGCAACAAACTTATTCTAAACATGCTTCACCACACCCAAGACACGTTTCGCCACAATCCATAGGAATTAAATAACTTGTTAAAATGCTGCTAGATATTTATGATAATTTGGCATTGTATACTTATTACTACAGGGTGTCCGAGAGTTGTTAAACATTTTGTACAATGGGGAAATGGCATTAATTCTGGACGAGGTGGTGGGGAATTATACCTGGATTCGTAGGACACCCTGGAAATAAGCCAAACATAAATTTCGGATAAAAATACTTGGTATAAGAAAGGTTTTGGTGTACTTATGAGCAGTTTGCCCACTGCTGGAGGTTGCAGCACAGTCCATTGAGAAAGTCTACCTTGAACACTAATGGCCCATTTCATATTTCCGCAAATGGTTTGGCAATTGACTGTTAATTAATGGCTGTAACTTCCCTCTTGGCCATCAGTAAATAATTCGTGCGCTTTATTGATGCATTGCCTGTCACGCAGACAGCAAATTAAGTTCTTCAGGAATAGAAAAAGTAATCGCTTCTGTCTGACCCATCACACGCAATCATGATCTACAACCGTAATCATTGTAAACATTAGAAGGTGTCCCCCCCCCATGTCATTGCCTACTTGACCTCGAAAGCTTGCAAGAATTATTACGTTGAAGATGGGAAAATTGTTGTCGAGCAAGTTATGACCTGCTGCTGAAGCAGCTCTGAGCGACGGAATTCTGAAATGTATTTAATAAGAAATGACCTTTGCAGAATGGCAGAGCAGGGAAGGGGACTTGTTGGAAGTGTTGTGCTATATTAGATTGTTCTGGATTGGGTGGAATTTAAGAGGAATTCCCTGAAGAAAGCCTGCGATGCTTGAAGATGACATGATGGTGATGTCAAGAAGCTCTCAAAATCGTTCACCATTAAGTTCATGTTGTTTTGTCGAACCAGTTTCTGGCATAGAATGCTCTTGGTGGCCATCATTTCACTACGAAATGAGATTTTCTATGAAACCATTTTTTCAAACTTAATTTCTTGCACAACACTTTTTTAAAGGTTTAAATCCAAACTCTTATTGCTTCAGTAAAACCTGTTTAAACTAATACTGTCTAAAGTAATATCCTCAGGTTCTAATTACGACACGGAACACATGTTAAATCTGATAAACCTCCAAAACATGATATTCTATTGGTTTTTTATTGGTCGTACAATTTTTGCAAAATATGCTACAGTTTGCAACCTCCATAACATATTATATTGGTTTTTATTGGTGCCACAAATTCTGCAAATTGTACAACAGTTTGCAACCTCCATAACATGATATTCTATTGGATTTCATTGGTCCTACAACGTTTTGCAGACTATACTAGTTTGCAACCTCCATAACAGGTTTTTATTGGTCCCGTAAATTTTGCAAACTATATTAAAGTTCGCAGCCTCCATAACATGATATTCTACTAGTTTTTGTTGGTCCCACACATTTTGCAAACTATATGCCTACTACGGTTTGGAAACTCCATAGCATGATATTCTATTGGTTTTTATTGGTCCCACAAATTTTGCAAAGTATACTACAGTTACTACAATGTTATACCCCCGCCCCCCATAATTTAACCATACTAATACCCTCCTCAACTAATTCAGAACTAATATTCAGCACCTGTCCCAAGGCTATTGGTTTAGATAGGTTCTAGCGTAGTAGGATCCGCCATATCAACCATAATTCTGAAATTTGTCACTGAGGGGTTTAAAACTTTAGATATTGTCTACAATTTCAGCTTAACACTTCATTCAATGAACTGTAAACCAACTGTTTTATGCTCTTTGGGAATGACGGTGATTGCGAAGCAAGTTCCATCCTATGGCCTATTATAGTTTATCCATTTAGGTTTTAAACTGCGGATATTCGCCCTCGTTTAGCACTTCATCCAATGCATTTCTGGGGTTATAAACTGCCGTAGTAGAAGTGAAAGTATATAAACTATCCCTTTTATATCTTAAGGCAACGTTTCAGATTGCGAGGGACTCGGAGCCAAGACGCTGGTTAAGCTCGGGCTTTTAAAACTTTTTGACAAATAAATAAACGTTTAAACATTGGCATCGTAATTGCGATTTTTGGACCAAGTGTCTCATGCATACATTTCGACTTCGCAATTTAGCGGCAATGGACACCCCGAGACGTTCAGGGGGACATGTTTATGTAGACGGGCTAATCGTTAAGGAGATTTACTGGAATCGTAAAGTTCTTTTATTACTCTTGCCCTGTCCTGGTTCTTGCCGAAATGCGTTAGCAGGGTGCTAATTGAGAGAAATGACGCTGACATCGCAATGCCTGCCTCTTTCCTCTTAATTACGTTGCGCAACGACAAAGACTTTGATGAGAGAAGTATTCAAATGAGATCGCCAACTAGCTTACTCAAAGTTTGCCAAAGGCTTTTTCCCGCTCTTTTCCTTAGTTTTAAGAGCGTTTCAGGTCCCCTCAAAATTGGTTGAGCGAGATAAGCACGCAAAGTGGGTGCACTTCGGTATACTCCCTGCTCAGGGCTGGGAGAGTGGTTACAAAGGACGAATTTGGATACATTTTGACATGTTGGATATAAATGGATTCAAAATAGCTATTTTGGGGCAAAGTGGATACAAATGATTTCCTGTGCTATGGAAGCCTTACACGGCCTTAATCCAACAACATTTTACCAGAATTTCACCATTTCTCCTTTATACATGAGTAGGCCTAATAAAATGTCCCATGATGTTGATAATGTTCAAAACATCTCATAAGTCAATTCCAAAAAAGATGGAACAGTTAGGCAACGTGATTTGTTTTCTATCATTAAAGAGATGGTTCGTGAAGTGGATACATTCGTATACCAAAGTGAATACTGGGAATACATTCTGGATACAAATCAGTCTTGATTGATACATTTTAAAGGAGACATTTTTGATACAAATCAATCTTGGTTGAAACATTTTAAAGGATACATTTTGGATACAAATCAGTGTTTTGGTTGATACATTTTTGGATTCCATTTTGGTTAGACTCGCCTCCCAGCCCTGCCTGCTCCGAATGAGGTCTTTACATACGTTTTTGAACTGTTCTGGTCAAGTTGAGTTCAGTGACACCCTGGCTGGCTTTAATTTTTTAGTTTTGTTTGATGCACGTTTAGCATTGCGGGCATAAAGTTAGCTTTTCATATCGGCTCGTTTGCCAACAGTGATTGCCTGGTGATAAGGGGCAGCTAATGCTCAACAGGTTGGGGTGCAAAATTAGATTAAAAATGGATTCTACTCACACAAGGCATATTTTTACGAATAATTTAGTCAACCTTCAGCCTCCCCCTCCCCCTCCTCTCGTTCGTCATCATGCGTCATTATTTCGCCAAATGCAAATAAGATGACTCCAATATTATGATTGGATGATGGTTTGAAGACCTTGCCGTGAATCATTGTTTCCTTACAAGCTGGAACGAATTACTTCGTGGAAGAACTCTCAGTAGTTGACTACCAGGAATCGGAAATCACGACGAGTTTTTTTATTTCAATGTATTAGCATTATTGATGCCTTGCTACCTACAAGCTAGGACGAATCATAATTAAGGGTTCTGAGAAAGTTAATAAGCACACTGTCATCCACGACAATGACTAAGACGTCCACGAAAATGTCTTGAACTTCCCTGGCTCTGTCTTGAACGTCCGCGACAATGTCTTGCACGTGCACGACAATGTGTTGATCGTCCTTGGCAATGTCTTAAAGCTCCATTACAATGTCTTGAAGCTCCATGGTAATGTCTTGAAGCTCCATGGCAATGTCTTGAAGCTAAATGGCAATGTCTTGAAGCTCCTTGACAATGTCTTGAAGCTCCTTGACAATGTCTTGAAGCTCCTTGACAATGTCTTGAAGCTACATGGCGATGTCTTGAAGCTCCTTGGCGATGTCTTGAAGCTCCTTGGCGATGTCTTGAAGCTCCATGGCAATGTCTTGAAGCTCCATGGCAATGTCTTGAAGCTCCATGGCAATGTCTTGAAGCTCCTTGACAATGTCTTGAAGTTCCATGACAATGTCTTGGACGGTTCCTGTGTCTTGAACAGCATTGCCCTCAACTGATGGAAATGCGTCTGAGGTTATGTTTCTTCTTCCTGTCCTTTGTGAGCTGGAGGCAGCCAATATGAGTTACGCTCTGATTGTTAGCACCTTCCCTGTAATAAACTGCTCTTTTCTCTGCAGAAAATTGCCCCCATGCACATCATGTGTTCAAGCTGTGCTCAAATGTTTTCTTAATTTGCGCTAACTTGACTTCAAGAGCAATAGAATGTTTATGATCGCCGGAGAGCTCGGCTGCATAGGCATTTCTGCAAGAATCTTGAAGTGAAGAAGTAGACAGCGTGCCGTAAGGCATGCAAGAAGTGGAAATTATTGCTTTTGAATTTAACTTATGGGATATCACGACTGGTTGTCGGGAAAAGCACTGGTATCTCCAATCGCAATTTTCAAGGGTTAAGAAAGCCATTGGCACAGCTTGATGATGACGCTTGGCAGAAGGCCCGAACCATTTTCAAAAGCTATCCACCTCGGCACTGCCAGACTTGATTTAAATGAAGCTGCTGGGATAGTGATTGGAGAAATGTGAAGTGAATTTTATTGGAAATCGTTCCTGGCGTGAGAATCTTCGCCATTTCTACATCTTGATAACTTGCCATTTATTGCGCCACTTAGATCGCACTGCTTGTTCATTTTGAACATTGAACATATCTTCCATATGGTCATTGACGTGTTCAGCAACCTGCATGTAATGATTTCTGTTCGCCCATGCAATTCGTTTGAACGGAAGGGATGCAAGATGATGCTGAACTGGAATGATGTAACACAAAATTCTTAATTGTGCTGGACCACTGTAATCATTTCAACAGCAAAAACTGCTAATTTACACATCGCATACTGATCAGCAAATATTTGAGTGAATGGGTTTTCTGATGGGTTTCTTAATTTTAAGCATTTTTTTGGCTTTGAGATCCATTCTTAATATGTAGATGGTTTAGTACGTTATCTTACAGGGTCCCCTCCGACCAGGAAAACCTCGAAAAGTCAGGTAAAAGTCCGAGAAAATTCATGTACGATGAATATGTCAGGGAAAGTTAACGAATCAATAACAAGTTTTACATAGCTAGTTAACTGGTTAGCAGAAAATCAAGGGATGACATGCAATTCTGTAAAAGAAATTTAAAAAATAAATTATCTAAATTGCTATTTCCTTTTGAAAGTGTGTGTTCCATCTCCTGTTTATGTTATTAGCATTAAATATAGCATTCGTTACATTGGCACATCATATTTTTGCATTTTCTGTGGGCATGGTGGCCAGGTAAATTTACATTAAAACCTTGCAAAGTCATGGAAATTGAAAATGTCATCTCTGCATGGGGGACCCCTGTCTTAGATGAATTTGGATTCTAATTTGGATTCTAATTTGTTTAGGCTGATTCAACAATACAAATTTTGAAGTGTTTTTGAAATTATGCTGGAAAAGTCCTGGAAAACCTAGAAAAGTCAAATAACAGTCCGGGAAAATTAATTTACGTTGAGTAATTCGGGGAAATTTAATGAAGCAATGGCAGATTTTACATAGCTGGTTATTGGTTAGCAAAAAAAATCAAGAGATGGCAAGCAATTCTGTAAAAAGAAATTTAAAAAAAACTAATCTAAAATTGCTATTTCCTTCTGAATGTTTGTGTTCAATCTCCTGTTTATGTTATAAGCATTAAATATATCATAACTTACATTTGTACGTTGTCACCTTTTTGCATTTTCAGTAGTCAGGGCGGTCAGGGAAATCTGCTTTAAAACCTGGAAAACTCAGGGAAGTTGAAAATGTCTTCTCTACAAGGGTTAAACCTGTCTTAGATGAACTTTTACTTCTGTTTTAGGCTGATTTCAAAAATACTAATTTCGAAGTGTTTTTTTGGCATTAAACTCTGCTGGAATGCGCTCAAAAATGTAGATTTCAACCCTACGTTTCTAACATTCAATAATGACACCTGTTGTAGCTTTCGCGACTTATTTAGCTGCCCCTAACCATTAGGCAATCACTGCTAACCGATGAGCCGTTAGGAGAAACCCACTTTCCCATTGTTTATGCTGGAGCAGGGTTTAATCTGTATTATAGCCGTTTGTTTTTGAAGTTGTTGTTGTTGCTAGTAGCTGTTTTATCCATCCAACATCCCAGTGATTAGTTTCCAGCCGTGGGTAAAGTGGTATCGAATGCCACATCAGTTCCATGGCAATGCATGTTCGGTAATGTGGTATTTGAGCCTCCTCAAGTTTCAGCAAAGGAGTTTTTGGGGGTACGCACGTATTATTTCCATTACACGACGTCATCGGCGTTATTCTGGAAATTGCATTACGTGGAAACCTGAACTGGTTCTGGTTTCTTTGCTTTTACACTTGTCGACTCTCCTGTTTCAAAATTCATCAAAATGCAGCTTGTACGTTTTTCCATGTTCAAGTTTGTGGTCGTGTGAGTTGTTTGCCCAAACATCCCTGGATATCCATCAACAGGCACACAGAAAGTTGGCGGTTTTGACGCTGTGGTTTCGCCTATTGATTCCATTCTCGTGTTCAACAGAAATTGCTCTTTTAGGTTGCAAAAGCACGCTTTCGGAATGTTGGCAAATATGTCACTGACAAGCTACTTTTAATATGCAATCAACTTTGGTTTTTGTTATTACAGAAGAACCTCCAAAGTTGACCACCTCCCTACGTTGACCACACTTTAACTGACCGAGCAGTCACCACATTAACTCGATGGATGACAACCTCTACATGTTGACCACCTCTGCATGTAGTGTGTTGACCACTTGTACTATGACACACAAGAGTCATTTACTCTCTGTACGTTGACGAGCATGGTCTTAACACGTAAAGTCATGGATGATTAAACTTATTGAGGCTGCTTGCAACTTAAACTTAAAACATTGCAGGATTTGATTTGAGATGTGTGCTTCTTAATCTTACATAAAGAAACATGTACAGTAGACTTACACTGTATACGGTACATTAGTGTTTCTGTGTTAAAAATCCAATACTACACTATAGAGTAATTCCTGGATAAATTCGCTGCATTTTGGCACATTAGCAATACTGGTAGTGAATATTTTCATACTGGTACTTCCGTTTACAGTAAAATCAGGACACCTACAAAGATTGACTCATTTTTTCGGAATGAATGAATGGTTACTTTACAATGGAAATTCAGTATATTGTTCACGGAATTAAAATCCTGTGTCAGTACAAGCCTCGTTCCATATTTTGATAACCTCCTTTAATTGACCAGTTTGCAACAGTCCTTTGGGTGGTCAACTTTGATGCATTCCTCGTATTGGTTTTAATGACTCGATTAGCAATCTGGTATTGCTACCAGTTGCCAGTTCATAAATTAACCAAAATTTAACTAATAGAAGTACCGGAGAGGCGACTTCAGTGAATTTGGGACTGACAAATTACTTCAATCCTCAGTGGACTCTGATCATTTTTGCTGAAGTTTGGGTTTGCAGTGACAAGTTTTTAGAATAGACGAAATTACACAAAAATCAATAAGCCGACCATGTAAGTTTTTTTTCCGGTTATTGCTATCGCAGTGCCTTGTCTTTCGGATTTATGGCTCGCAATTTGTCGGCCATAAATATTAGTGCGTAGTAGACTGTCGTTAGTTTTCTGAACTCTTGATACCGAAATAAATGTGGCCATTGTTTTATGATTTTTTACACTTCATCGGTCGTATACGTTATTTCCATTTTTTGTGTGTGGAGAAGGCAAGTTTCTTGATGTGAGTTTTGTTAAATGTTTTTGGGTTAAAGTCCTGAGGGCCTTTTCCTAACAACGAAGGAAAATAATTGTAACTTAGGAAACCTTAAACTATCGTTTATGAAAATTCTAGAGATTGTCTTTAACAAATACTTTTTAAAAATGAATTTATTTTTGGAGAAATGTATCCTAAGAGATTATTTATAAAAAAATACCTTTATATGCAATACAACTTATTCTTTTTTCTCAGACAGGGAAGACAATGAGTTCAACAGTAAAAATTTACAGGATGTTATTTCTTGTAAACAGGTGTTTATAAAGAAATTTCTTTTGGGAAAATATTGTGCCTTTTGAAATCTAAAACATGTGCAATATGTTTACAAATACCATACGATTAATTTGGAATTCGTTAATTGTTCATAAAAATGCCTTGATATGCAACACAACTTGTTCTTTTTTCTCAGATAGACAAGACACGTGGGTCAAACAGTAAATATTTCACAGAATGCAATTTCTTGTAAACTGGTATTAGTAAAGAAATTTGTTTTAGGAAAATATTATGCCCTCTGAACTAAATTACATTGGCAGTATGTTTACAGATACCATATTAATAATATGGAATTCGTGAAATGTTTTGGCAGATAATTTTAATTCATGATGAATGCAGATTTAGCATTCATTTGAAAGGCTTCATGATTGCTTTAGTTGCATCAAATACATCTGAAACTTCATGTTAAAAACTGGCGGATTTTTTTCTTTTAGATGCATTTGTTCTCATTTGTGTTGCAATTTTATAGATGTTTCTTTTTTATTTAGCTATACACGTACATGTTTATATGGTTGAGATCTTGATCTTAAGTCTTAAGATCTTTTTTACATTGTGGAAACCGGTTAGCATCACGGGACATAATTAGACCTGAAGAAGGTTACGTGGGTGCAATGTTTTTGTCTAATTGATTAATTGGCTTTTTCTTTTTCCATTTCAGGTAAATGCGTTATTTATTACTACTTAATGTGGAACGGCCTTTAATTGATCGGGGAGTGCATCAATTTTAATTACTGCCAGGAGGCTGTCGTATACAATTTGTCATGAAGGGCCTGGTTGTTTAACAGCGATAAACGTGAGTTATCTGATGTTGTGTATGGCCGTATAATTCTTGTTCATTTGCAGTGTCAGTCCCTTCGTTATGAAATGTTCACATTAATTGAGTTAGCGTTTACATGAGCAAGGTTCTTTCATCTGCAGAATGGAATTACCGTAAACAGTGACAGAAACAATCTGCCAAGAAAGCTATTTAGTTTCGGCAAAAACTCAAGGGCTGGTTACAATATCTACATTACATGTATATTACAAGCTTTCTTGGCACGAGCTTAGCTTTAACCCATTCATGATACCTGTAGAATCTGGACTGTGCTTCGCTACTGAGGTTCTGCCATTCTGCAAAACCAAGCTGTAGCGGTAATTACTGTAGATCATTGTTCATTAATTATATGAATAGAAATATTTTGTCACATACAACTATCATTAAGATTTTCTCTGAAACCTACGAATGCTACGATACACAGTTGCTTTTCCTTAAGCTATGAACTTTTGAGCATCCTTCTCAAGAATGTCAGCGCTCTTAAGAATGCATGGCATTTCTTATGATTTGACTATAAACATCTTGCATTGCTTGTCTACATGCTATACAGCTAATGAACCTATTGGACTGAACGCCTCTTAAGTCGGACTCCATACTGGTTTTGTGGTAGTTCACTAGTCACTTGACACGGGCAGTTTTTAGTTTTTTATTTTAAAAAAAATTCACAGATAAAAGTCCATAAAAGACTTGTATGCATTGATCATCAACAAGGAAATATATATCATGCCTTTATAAATACATAAAATAATACTGGCAGTGTTAATCAGCAGTGTCCCTAAATACAAAGTCAAATATTAACATAGCACAATATAACTTCATAAACCTTATACATTTAGCATTTTAAACAGTTGGCGTTTTTCATATACAAAGCAATGCAAGCAGCATTCATACATACATTCATAAAGACAAGCATAATAGTAGTATTCATACATAACATTCATAAAACCACACAATAATAGTATTAAAACATCATATTTTTACGCGGCAATATTTTCATTTAACCTGATTGTAAATACGGGTCTTAAAATACACTGCTGAGTCTCAGTCTGAGTGTCCCCTGGCATTGGTGTTGGGCCCTATGTGCGAAAATAGGTCAACTTTAAACATCTGACAAAGAAATGTCCCGTATCAAGGAGGAAACCTTCATTCCCACGCATAGCTCATTTTGTAATTGAGCTGATCTTATCTTCAGGGTCACTTTCATGCAGCTAGTCACCTAACCAATGGGCCACTCAGCGAATGGACCTCGCTCTTGATTGGCAACCACGTCGTTGCATCAAGGCAGACCCGCTCGCAAATTAATTCCTCAGCGTTCTGCAGGTTTCCATCCTCTCTCTTCGGCATTCAGAGTCCGGGCTTGCCGAAAGACATATGCAGTGTTTTCCAGAGATTCCCCGCTTCCCCGTGCGCAGTGTTTACACAGGGAGTGTGTACACTAATCTCTCGTGTCTTTTGGCTATCAGGATACAATCCCTTCTCCTTGCTCCGCAAGAGGGTTTCTTTCAATCTGCGCTGTTCCGTCAATAGAATCGCAATCATCATTCCGGGCCAGCAGCGGGAGCGCATTGTTTTAATGGCCCCTGGCAAAGGCAAACATGCAGAGCTATCTCGAATGACATTTGCAATTTCAAAGTTTACATGGTTACGTGATTAATTCATCGGTGTCCTCTTTAAAACTAAGGAAATCGATGATGGTTTCCCCGTAGATGTTGCCCCGTGTTCTGGAGCTACCCTAGCCTGCACACCAGGCACCATCGGCATGTAGCCCAGATTCGATTTGCTGGGACCTAAGCATAAGGAAGAGAGGGGAAGACATTTGATCTGATTATTTCACTGCATGCTGCATGACTCCCCTGCTTTCCAATCCCTATTAGATACGCTAGGCAATCTCTCTGCAGTTAGTGATTCCTCCTTAGTGATGCTCTGTTTAAGTGAATCAATTCCCAGCTAGTCGGTAACATCCATGGGCTCAAGGTCATCCAATTGACGACTTGCCTAGGGGCATTAGCGAGTGGTTATCCCATAATAGGAATTGCCTCTGGCTGGTAATTACTGAAATCCTCATGATCTCTGTCAGATGTCACCCATTATGTAGGATGTGATGACAGTAGGTAGAAACGCAGCATACTGGAATGGAAATGTGGAAGAATTACGTGAGCATTTTTATATTTACACTAGTAAATTAACTTAAAGCAGAATCGTTTGCAGAAATGTAATCAATCATGGGTAGTTTTGTAAC
This sequence comes from Kryphioiulus occultus, assembly GCA_034687865.1. NCBI lineage: Eukaryota > Metazoa > Arthropoda > Diplopoda > Julida > Julidae > Kryphioiulus > Kryphioiulus occultus. The sequence continues at coordinate 9,088 of JAQGAF010000557.1, read as the reverse complement.
TTTAGCCTTGCAGATAGTGTTTAGAATTCTGACTTAATGAAGAGGGTTATTACTGAGTGCTTATGATTTCAAATTATTTGGCGTTTTGTTACAATAACACTTTTGTAAGCTAAATGGGCCACCCACGATTTCCTTTTTAGTATACCAAGTTAATATGATGTTACCTGCTCTTTCTTTTGAATTTAAAATCTTTGTTAGGAATTCTTGAACAGGCAGTTTGTTGCAAGGAAGGCCGAGATTCCAAAATTCGTGGTTTAGAGAGATTAAAGGTGACATTTCCTCTGAATTTTGCTGAACTTCGTCAATTTAAGTAATTATCCATGTCGTGGTGACTTGAATACTTGGCAGACAATCCCAGTACAATGACCAAAGCAATTTCAGAGCACAATGACCAAGGCAATGTAAGAGCGCAATGACGAAAGCTATGTTACAATAACCCAGACAGTGACCAATGACCAACACAAATCCTGACTGTTAAAACTGCAAAATGCATGTAAGTGCAAGTAACAGCCTTCTCAGAAGTGTTTAATGTAAATGATTGCCCTCGACAGAAGTTGGGCAAAACATTGAAACTATTGCGACAAACTTTAATGAAGACAAGACATGCTATTTCTACGGACGAGGACTTGGGGAGTTTTTCTAGTCATTCACTTGAATTCTCTGAGTGCCTCTCGAACGTATTTCATTATCCAGCAGATAAAACTTAACCTAGCTGCTATGGGGATTGCAATTTCGTTATTCTATTCCCAATGGCGGTCACTACATATGCATATTCCCAATCCCCAGCAAGTTGGCTGAAAAATCTTCGAGCGAGATACATGTATACCAACATTTGCTTGACAGGGATGCCTTCCAAACACCCCATCATAAAAAATTACTCATGTTGACAGAAAATTCAATAAGAACCTAAAAAACTCCAGTGAATTTTCAATCTTCTGAGTGCCCAACCATCAATACTCGAATGTGTGACAAACATATCCCACATACATATACAACATTGTATAATGGATACAAAATAGCTATTTTGGGGCAAAGTGGTTACAAATGCTTTTTGTACAGTTCTGAATGTGATCTTTCTGTCAGTTGCATGAATACACGTGTGCCACACTGCATGATGTCATGTCACCAATCAGTACGGTGACTGGTACTGTGACTAGTAATGTGACAAGCATGAGTACAGATAATTGTACAGTTGACTGACAAGACTAATTGAAATAATCAACATTCCAGACCTGACATAATCGCCTTCTAATCGGCATTTATATTCTCTAATATGCTACTGTGACTATAGTATGTTTTACCCCTAAATCTGAGTACAGTTGAATAACGGGAGATAATTCTGGGCACTGACAACTACACTGTGCACTATAATAGGGCACAATCATCTTATTTCAGCACATAAGAACAGTTTAGATTAAAATTTTGACTTACGGTACATAATCCTACAGATTTCTGACATGAGTAATCAAATTCACATGTTATTGATAATGTTCAAAACATGTAAATTGAATCAAATTGCCAATTCCAAAAAGAATTGAACAGTTAGGTAACGTGATTTTTTTTCTATAATTAGTATTATGGTCCGTGAAGAGTGGATACATGATGATACATAAGTGAATATTGATGTTACTTTTTGGGTACAAATCAGTCTTAGTTGATGCATTTTGGATGCAAATCAGTCTTGGTTGATGCATTTTGGATGCAAATCAGTCTTGGTTGATGCATTTTGGATGCAAATCAGTCTTTTGGTGGATACGTGTATGGATACAATTTTGCTTAAATCCACTCCCAGCCCTAATATCCAATATTGTGTGAATCTACCAGTAAACTTCGCAAAGGCAAAACTCCAGTTCCAAGAACAACATGATTAAAAATTCAGATGCACAATTTCGTGTTCCCTGCTGGCAAGTGTATATTCTGGTGTAGGAACGTGAGTGGCGTCTCAATATACATGTAAGAGATGGGAACATTTAAAGCATTCTACTCTTGGCGATTTGCAGTTCAAGTGAGTATATCCGGGTACTCTGACGAGAATTCCCAGACTTGAGGAAGGGAAACCTCTCTCCACTAGTATCTGCTAAACCAATTTGAAATTCATGTAGGCCCTTCTTCCTCTGCTATCCCTTTGACGGCCTAGGAGCTTCCGAAGGAGCATCTTTAAATTCCCCAGAGGCCCCCACCGCAGCTCGTTATTGAGTTAATGAGATTGCCGAAAGGGAACTCCCTACAGCAGCGCTTTACTACGAGTCCCTACCTGAATTCCCACGCCACTCTGGTATGCACGTCGAATTCAGGACGAGGACTAGGGTGGAAAAAGAGCTAGAAAAACGACAACTTGTGCAATCGTGAGGAACCGGTCCCTGAATCTCGTCTTAAGCGATAGATCTGTGTCACCGGAAGCTGCAGGAGGCTGCTAGACACGAGAACAGGGCAATGAGGAATTGTCAACTCTTCTGTCTCCTTTGGAATGGTATGGAAGGAATGGGATATTGCCATTTTTCTGAATTTTGACCCTTATCATCATCTGTAATGTAGACGTGGAATTGTCAGGGAAATTTCAAAGCTATGGAATTGTCTGGGAAATTGGAAAGATGTGGAATTGTCAGGGAAATTGGAAAGATGTGGAATTGTAAGGGAAATTGGAAAGACATGGGATTGTCATTTAAAATTGGAAAGACATGGGATTGTCAGGGAAATTGTAAAAAACGTGAAATTGTCAGGGAAATTGGAAAAAACGTGAAATTGTCAGGGAAAATTAAAAAATGTGGAATTGTCGGGAAATTGGAAAGACGTGGAATTGTCAAGGAAATTGGAAAGATGTGGAATTGTCAGTTACAATTGGAAAGACATGGGATTGTCAGGGAAATTGGAAAGACGTGGAATTGTCAGTTAAAATTGAAAAGACATGGGATTGTCAGGGAAATTGCAAATCCATGGAATGGTCAGGGAAATTGGATTAAGACATGGAATTGTCAGGGAAATTGGAAAGACGTGGAATTGTCAGGGAAATTGGAAAGACGTGGAATTGTCAGGGAAATTGGAAAAAACGTGAAATTGTCAGGGAAAATTAAAAAATGTGGAATTGTCAGGGAAATTGGAAAGACGTGGAATTGTCAAGGAAATTGAAAAGATATGGCATTGTCAGTTAAAATTGGAAAGACATGGGATTGTCAGGGAAATTGGAAAAAACGTGGAATTGTCAGGGAAATTGGAAAAAACGTGGAATTGTCAGGGAAATTGGAAAGACGTGGAATTGTCAGGGATATAAAAGCATATAATAAACAATAAATACCAGGCATAACATCTTACATTGGCATATGTCATATTTTTTATAATATTTGACTTCATGCAGTAGTTATGTTAAGAGAATCAATCTTCCCATAGAAGCAAGCACTTCTATAGGGGAAATCAAAAATGATATTTTCAGTTTAAAAAAATGTTTAACTTTGCTGGTTCCTAATAAGTGTTTGTTTTATTTCCTGCCTATTTGAACAATGTTAGAATATAAGCTACATGTATGTATGCAATGTTGGAATACATTGGCATTTGTCTTCCATGTCATTTTATTGCACTTTCAGAGGTCAGGGTGGTTAGGAAAATTGGTTTTCAAACTGGAAAACTCAGGGAAGTTATATTATTTCTGGTTGAATTAAATTGCAACGCAATTGATTTTCTTGAATCAAATCTCTTCATACACAGCTTATAGTAAGTAATAGACTGCATGCTTGTAATGCATTTTCAGGAAAGGCAAACAAAAACCTTGTCACGATGTTTTGCACGGATATTTGCTATGAAAAATGTCCACATTTTACAAAAGATGCTGACACGTCACCAACCTTCAATAAGAAATGGTAACTGTTGAATGTTGATTAAAAAAAGGGCAACATTTTCTTGCATCTTGCGAAACTCGCTCGCAATTTATGTCTTTGATTCCAATAACTCCTTACAATAAATTCCGGAGCCTAACCCCTATTCAGACAGATTTTTAATGGACAATTTATCATTTTTGACACTAAAGAAATGGTATCTTCATTATGCTGCCAGCATATTGATTTTTTCAGAATATCATGCAAAATGGTGACATTTCTGGGTAGTTACATTTCAATTTACGGCAACTATAGAAATGATATAGTCTGGCATGGTTACATTTCAATTTGAAGCAACTATAGAAATGATATAGTCTGGCATTAATCTGTCTACACTTGAACATGAATTTATTGGAAGAAAATGTAGTTGAAAGGATAACTGCGTTTGCATTACGTGCTCTTAATACACCTTGAAGCATACGCTTTCACAAATTCAGCAATTCTCCAGGAAATTATAATGCTTAAGAATGGAATTATATGAAGTCTTTATACATTCCTTTATCGTTTTTTCATACATAATATTTTGCTTTTTTTACAATTTCACCATGTGCACGAGAAATCTTAAAACTGACTCCCACCACTGTGTAGTTTTTACAACCATTATGTTTGCATAATTCTTTCTTTCAACCTTTATGAATTCATAATTAACCGACCTTACTGTCGTCCTAAAGGGTTGAAAGTTGGTACACATCTTTGATACATTTTGGATACAAATCAGCCTTTGTTGATACATTTTGGATTCAAATCAGTATTTAGTTGTTACATTTTGGATGCAAATCAGTCTTTGGTTGATACATTTTGGATGCAAATCAGTCTTGGTTAAATACATTTTGGATACAAATCAGTGGTGGTTAATCCATTTATAATACAAAATCAATCTTGGTGGAGGAGTTTTGGACACAAATCATACTTGGTTGAGGCATTTTGGATACAAATCAGTCTTGGTTGATACATCTTGGATACAAATCAGTCTTTTGGTGGATACAATTTTGCTAAGACCAACTCCCAGTCCTGATTACGTTAAAAAATACCTTCGAAACCGTCTTGTCCCATAACTCATTATGAAAGGTTGTACGCCAAAAACAAAGTTTTTTTTCTTGACATCTTATTTTACGTGTCACATTAGGGATACCATAAATGGCAAAACAGTGCATTACTTAACTGTTTAGATGACCTCCATCTGAGAGGCTTTATTGTATGATTCTGGAGTAATTCAATTTAGCATTAACACTTCCCACTTACAGCTTATCTTTTCCTTCGAGTTACTGTACAGCATTCAGATCTTTCAATGTAAAGTTTTCTTATCTGTTTTTTTTAATTGGACTTTCTGCTGCTGCTGGTGCAATAAACAGATTTTTCAATTTGCAGTAACAGACGATTTCGCACGAAAATCTGCCGTTATCTCTGAGAGTCTATTACCTGTGCTAGCAGTTAATGGCACTTCCGAAGGATGCAGTTTGTCCTAGAGCTGGAGGACGTGTGTGGATTATCACCCATCCCATCAAATGGCTTACTGAATGCCAATGTCTGAAATAAAGCTCAATGACAGTTGGCCAAGTTCATTCCGTCTTGGAAATATCTTAATGACCATGGAGGGAGTCGTCTTGTCTCGGTATCTTGAGGAATTTAAACAAAATCTTGGGCTTGGGAGAAACTGTGATGAAACGATGTGTGAAACACCTTTCAATTTGCTCTTTTTCCACATTTTGGTCCTAAGTTTAGTCATTGGTGAAGTGTGAAAAATACACCTAGATGGAGCTTCTTTTCGACAACGGTATACAATTAATGGTAGAATATGCCTAAAACAGCTTTTTCGTACATTGGGTTTTCAGCTCCCTTAAACTTATTAATACTTATAAAATTCGAACTTTTTAGGTGATAATCCACACACATTTTGATGCAGCTTATTTCCCAACATTGAAACCCACCAACGTGCAGCGTCTGAAAGTTTGATACTGGTTTTAAGATATTTTAAGTAAAATGGCGATATGCAAAATTAGATTCTACGTAGTGGTTCGTTTTCAGCAGGAATTCTACAATGCTTTAAAGATGTTTAATCAAGATTTGCATGGGTAATTAATGCATTATTAAGAACGTAATTTGTTAACGACAATATTGAGATTGCCACAAGATGATTTGTTGCCGTTTACTATTTAAACATTATTGAGCATACAGATCAATATTGTTAAGCATACAGCTCAATAATGTTCACGTAGTAAACGAATAACAGCAGTGGGCTTGAAATTTATTAATATTTTTTAAAACGAAGGAGTAATTAAGATTCTGTTGACTGGATAATTTTCTCATGCTGTTTTAAGTTGTAGGGCGAAATTTAATATGTTACTTTGGTGGCTGTAATTGGCCCGTTAAGAAAGGTTGTGAAAATTAAATTGCATTTAGTGCCATTTGAGGTAATTAGTTATCGTAAACTGCGACTATCTAAATGAGCCTATCTTGTGAGTCATAATTGATGATGGAAATTCGAGATGTTTTCAACTGGAAGCTGATGGCTTTTAAAAATAAACATGGCGTTGTCACGTCCCAAATGATTGCATAATTGAACCTCTGTGCGTTTGTGTAAATTATGTTTAAATAGTACGCAAGGTAAACATTAAATTACTGTAGTGGACCTAAGCTACCAAAGTAAATCCACATAGAAAATGAGGCAAGTCCAATATCACAACGCAGGTTCTGACGCAGTGTCCACTTCAGAATTTCAATGAGTTTTTTCTAGCCTCCTATTTGCTGTTTATGTAAAATTAGTCTTGGTGACAACTCGAAATTGGTGCATTTGGGGAATCCATCACATCAGTAGCTGACACGTATTTCTGGCTGTGTTACAGATCTATTGCCAGGGACTTTGTCAGTTTCTCGTTTTATCATTTATGATAAATGTAATCCGGATGTTGACAGATGGCTGCCGTGCATTTGTCACATTCAATGTCCTCACTTAGATGCTTGTATCATTTATACATGAGCTGAGTTTCCACTGCTAGAAGAAATGAAATTATTTGGTCCCTGGTCTTTGACCTCGAGCTTGAAGTATGGGAAATCCCATGAGGGCTCCTTTGACGTCAAATACTTGATTCATGATTCTGGTGGTCGTGATGCCTGGGTGTCCACAACACCAAGAAAATAGCATATTTTTGCTAGTATGTGGTCACACATTTAAATTTGATCTCAAATTTATTGCAATCCAAGATGCAATCCACGACTGCCACTACCAGCATGTTTTATGAGTATTTAGCACCAATTGCGTTTAAATGGAATTTATTATGCAATTAATGTTAAGTAAAGCCATTAAGCGTAAATTATCATTATTGCACATATTTTATGCATTCACTTTTACGCTTTCTACCGTTCACTTGAAAACCACAGCTCCATTTCAAAGGGTAACTGCATGGTTTATTCACAGAATAAAGACATACAATAATTGCATTTTTCTCAGATTTATTATTATTATCTGGATATGTCCTGAAGCAGCAATGAACTTGCTTCAAGTACATGCGTACTTGCGAGATCTGATTTTCAAACTTTCTGTATGTTCTCGGTTTTGTGATTAATGGTAACCAAACTTTGGTTGATCTCTCTAAGTGTGCACACAATATTTATACGTGTATTTCGTCTCTTCAAGTCTTTCAACTTTTCAATATTTCAATTCCTTTTATTTTTCTGTATATATTTTTGTGTTTAACCTTAACCCAACCTAAAAATGCAATGTCTGATTTAGCTGCCCCTAATCGCCAGTCAATCACTGCCGGCCTGCGAGCCATTAGCGGAAGCTAACTTTATTATAATGTCATATTATCTATGTTGGAGCAGTGACTATACCAGCCAACATGGAAAGAAAATGCATTTCAAATGCATTGTGGAATGCATTACGAATTGCAAGATGTATTGCAAATGCATTGGTAGTTTTTATCTCAACACGATATACATTTGGTAATGTAAACAAAAATGCATTTCACTAATGCATTATAAAAATACTGACTCGTGTATTTCACAATGTATTTAAAACTACATACTTAAAAATATATTTTGAGATCTTCTAGTTGATACCAATGAAGAACGCAGTGTTAAAACGCTACAAAAAACAACAGAATTTTGTTCATTTTTTATGCCAGGACCATCAAGATATGTAAGGGATACTAGATGCCCAGCAACGACATGTGCCCAAAGTCGTTGATGGGCGCCAGGTTGGTAGCGACAATGCAAAAATAATTTGATTTTCTACAGCAGTGTTGCCTACCAGCTCATGTTTAAGCATGTATGGTAATCATCGGAGGGATTCGAGCTTGACAAATGTGTGGCAGTCGTTCATCAATTGGCAGCCACCTATTCCCCAGGAGGAGGAGAAAGTCGATTTGTCCTTTAAGGGCCTGGACTTTGAAGGAACATCCAATTTCCAGCAGCTCTGATGTAAATTGGGGGCACAGACAGTGATACAGTACTCCCATTAGGTGTCAAAGAAACCAAACAGCAGCATGACCTCAGTTCCTGAGGACTACTGAAGTTGGACCATGCATGCAAGAAGTCCAAAACGGATCTTGCAGGCAGATTCGGAAGGCGAGCATTTCCAGTAAGGTGTAAGATATATTGAAAATTCACTCAGAGATATTTGATATGGCGCGAGATTTGGGCATGATGGATGTGAAACTGTTATTCGAAAGGCTCGCAAACCGCTTTCGGAATATGTCGGCTTATGAACAAATATGACAAATCACGAAGCAAATGGTCAAGCAATGTGTACGTGTCGGGAAAATTGAAAATGTATCCCTGTGCTATTTCTGACATAATGTCGCAACATTTAAATGCGGGGAAATATCGCAAATGCAGGGCTTTGAATGGCTGAATAATGTTGGGTATACTTCGGTATGGTCACTGATCCAATATGGCATTATAATAAAGTGATCTTCCGCTAATGGCTCGTAGGCTGGCAGTGACTGCCTGGCGGTTAGGGGCAGCTAAATCAGACATTACATTTTTAATGTGGGTTAAAGTTAAACAATAAAAAAATGGAAAAATTTGAAGCGTTTTCTCCCTATCAGACGGTCACCACGTTATCTCAATGGAAGGTGACCTATTCATGTTAACCACCTGCACATCTGTGTGCTATATTTACTCTCTGTATGTTGACCAGCATGGTCTCAACATGGAACGTCATGGTTGATTAAATGTATTGGCTGCTCGCAAAACTTATACTGTACACCCCTGAACAGTAA
>JAQGAF010000556.1:0-47774 GCA_034687865.1 Kryphioiulus occultus | reverse complement strand
AAAGAACGACACCTGGAAAGTGTAATTCAAATCGGAACGAAGTAAATCGTGAATAAAAAAATTATCAGCGTAAATTGCTGATATTTCTGTCAATCATGCACTCAACTAAGGTCTGCTGAATAACTGGTAAGTTAACTTTTTATTGATTTGTGTTTTTAAAAAACGTAGTATAAAATAAAATGTAACATGAGGATAACATGACGACAGCATGAGGAATTTAACTCTGAATTTAACTCCTTCACCGGCTTAAATTGAGAAAAAAAAAGATACAAAAATTTACGAAATTGTTCAAAAAATTGCAAAGAAATATCACAAAACCCATCATTTTTTATTTACTTTTTTTGTCAAATTTTCGCCTACGGCGTATTTCCCTGCACTTCCAGATACAGTAACTCAGTAAATTTACCGACTTGTGAGATAACTCCAGCTGAAATTGTAAGAGATTTTTTTATCCTTTTAGGTGTTTCATTACGCCAGTTATGACATCTTAACTCGTCCTTGTTTGCGGAGTAAATCACTATTACAGGAAGTAAGTGTTTTATGGTGCTGTTATGCAATGCCAATACACTGTACGTGTATTTATTGCTTATTGTTTGAGTTGTCTATTTTACATAACCCTGTTTTACAGGAACTCTTTCTAAACGCCAACATGTCGAACTCCTCAATTCCCTCAGGAACACCTAATATGTCATTTGACAACTTATATCCTGCTATTATTGAATGTTTTGTGATAATTCTAAGCGGGTAGGTCATGATATTATTACCAATGCAGATTCTTATCTTACTCTTTGCATTTATCAGTATACAGACGTTGACTTGAATTTTAATTGCAGGTATGCAGCCGGTCGCTTAAACCTCATCTCACCCACCGAATCTAAGGGTTTAAATACCTTTGTTGGACACTTTTCCTTGCCAGCATTAATATTCCTATCAATGGCCACGCTGGATTTCTCAGTGGTCAACTGGATGTTCCTACTCAGTGTTTTAGTGGCGAAAACGGTGGTTTTTTTAGGAGTGACCATCGTGTCCATCGCAGTATCACGGCCTATAAATTTAGGCAAAGCTGGCATTTATGCAATATTTTGCACACAGAGCAACGATTTTGCTTTGGGGTACCCCATTGGTAAGGAAATGTTGATGTTTCTTGTAAAAATGTCATTGGTTTTTGTATTTGGGTCAATAAATGGATGTGCGTCAGACATTCGGAACATCTATATCAAAAATATATGCTCATACTTGAGTAGCTGTTAGTAGTTTTGCACATGCATTGGTTGCTCTTGGAATTCACCATCTTATCTTGCTAATTTCATAAAATGTTCTTGTTTTACAGTGGCAGCTTTATACCAGAAAAGCCATCCGGACTACCCAAGCTATTTATACTTAGTAGCCCCAATTTCCTTAGTTTTTCTCAACCCTTTAGGGTTTGTTTTAATGGAAATCGAGAAGCGCAAAAGTATGGTTGATACCATTCGACAAAGTAGAACTCAAGTGGCCTTACAGTGTGCCCGGGGTGTGATCCTAAATCCCATTGTTTTAATGACTGTAGCAGGCATCATCGGCAATTTTGCATTCCAACACTGTCTACCAGCTATTTTAGAAGGTGTTTTGAGAGTAAGTATCTTTCTGACTTGTTCATGGAATCGGAAGGATTGTTTCTTTTCGTCCTTAGAATGAAGTTTGTTTAATGATGGTGAGTACCCAAATAAGCATGATTTCTCCTACAAGGTGTGTTGCATGAAGTTGTGGAGGGACGTTTTAAACGCACTTGACTGTGTTTGATGGAAAGTTGTCGAATTGACGTTACTCTTGACTTTATAATCAATCAAATTGTCCTGTTAAAGCATTTTAGACTACATCGTTTGCACAATTATATTTTTATACGTTTTTTTAATGGTAGGTTCTAGGGTCTGCATTTTCAGCCACAGCGTTATTTTGTTTGGGCTTAAGAATGGTAGGCCAAATGGCCAACCTGAATGGGAAGGCCCTGGTGGTTCCTGGTATACTCATCGCCGTGAAGTCGTAAGCATGGATTTTTGTGTAAACTCTAGTTGCTTTGTGATTAGCTGTCTTCGGTTCCATGCTCTCTAATCGTTTGTAATGAATTGGAGCAAAAAATGTTATTATAAGCACTGCTGAAACTAGTTTTCTTGCGTAAATTCCTTCTTAAATTGCTGCTGATGTCAAATAGGTTGGTGATGCCGTTAGTCACAAGAGAGACAGTGAGTCTGTTAAAAGCTGGCACCAATGCCAGCGAGACTTTAGATTTGAGCACGTATGGATTCTTGTATGGTACATTTCCAACTGCTCCGGGAGTATTTGTTTATGCTGCACAGTATAATTTGGATGTAGATTTGGTAAGTGAAGATTTCATTGAACCTTTCTTGTTATTTGTACATGAAAAAAACTTTGGAAATTATACATGCTGTTAATGCCTTTTGGTTGGTTTGAAAATACTACGGATACACGTGTTCAATTATTAGTTAGAAGCAGACACACTTTGCACCAATTTTCTTTTGAAATCATAGTAACCGATTTCTCTTTCAGATTGCTACGGCAATGGTGGCTTGTACTTTTTTTTCGGCCCCGCTAATGTTCGTCTCGGCTAAAATGGTAACACTTCACGTAACCAAAGATACGGACTATTTGCAAGATCTTAACAAGTTTTTATTTAACATCAGCATTATCGGTATTGTCAGTTGTGTACGTATGTTCGAGGCGCATTCAATTACTAAATCGATGGCAAACTGCCCTAAATCTAATTGCATTTTAAACTCATCTTCTGCTATTTTTCCAAAGGTGTGGGCCACAGCTGTGTTTCTCCTTAGTCGGAAATGGAAGAAAATGCCACATTTTATGACCCTCTGCCTCGTGATATCTCAGGCTTGTATAGTTTGATAAATTCGCATAGTTTCGTAAATGAATTTAAGTTGTTTTACGTATAGAAATTTGATTTTATAAAGTGCAGGTCATAATAACTAGGATTATTTTTGACAGCAAATTGACTGGCAAATCCATATCGATATTTAAACTCGGGTTCATTTTCTCAGTTTTTACCTTATTCAAAAACTGTTTATGCTTTCCAGTTTTGTTAACTTGTTCGCAATTAATGATGTTCATTGCTCATTTTTTATTTTTTATTACAACTCCCATTAGTTGGTGGCATGCATCGGGGCATTATTGTGGGATGTTTTGGAGTGTAAACATAGCTGGCAAATCCACCTTCAGTTCATCATGTTCACTATTGGAGTCTTCAGTTCTCGAATTTGGACGGCTCTTTTGGCCGTCAGCTTGCTACTTCTTCGGTCTCGCAGTTTGTGTTTTGCGCTGCGGATGAGGCCAGCTTTTGCAATTATTGGTTGGGGGTAAGTTTTAAAACTGTTATGTTTATGCCTATGGCAAAAATTGTGAAAAGCATGACTAATTTAAACAAATGTGAATTTTGCTGTAAAAAATTAAGGAACATTTGCACTCGCATTGATTCAAGTCATTGTAAAGCTGTCATAACCGTGTGGTTAGATTTATAAAATGTCATTCAATTCCATATTTGAAATTTTGTTTTGATAGAATTCCTGCAGGCCTGGTAACTATTCTATGCTTATTGGAGGAGCGCGAATCGGATATTAAAGAAAAAACTGATCCTAATTTTCAGTATGGCCGCACGCAGGTATGTTGTCTCGGACCTGTTATTACTTCTAATATTCAATGCATTGAACATTTTTTAATTCCTTAATTGGGTCTCCCGTAGGCCACCACTGCTTGCCTAGTGTTATTATGCAGCCTTGTGGTCACAGTTTTGTCACTAATACTCCACCAAAGATATGAAAAGAGGCACGCGGAATATCGGTCGCTATTGCATGATGATAAATTAGACGAGGAATGCGATGATGCAAAAATTGGCATCAATAATGATAGGATACCAGTCCCAACTGAGCAATTCATGTCAGCCACTCAAAGGGCCAGAAGAAGCTTCGTAGCATGTCAAGGAGAGCAGTGCCAGTTTAAAAAGGGTACTTTTTCTTACTGTTAATGTGGTTTTGATTAAATCAGCTGTTGTTATTGACATTTTTTAACATTTTCAATGCATAGATAACAACGATTCCGCATGCTGCCTTCAGGATGTGGAAGACATTTGTTTTAATGCAGATGATGAAAGTATTCAGCCATTAGACGAAAGGTTAATGGAATAATTTTAATATCGCTTTGAATTTACAATTCTTTACTGGTGTTTTATGTTTTATATTCTAACACAAACGCATTTTTTTTCCAGTTTGTTTAGTCCATCGGATGAGCTCTGCAGCACCAGCCATAATTGTTCAGTTAAACAAAGGCTTGAATGCTCATCCATGGTGCAAAAATACCGTTCATACCAAACCCTGACAGAGCCAGAAGAATTAGCCATAGTCAGGGATAGAGATGATGAATACCAAGTCCTCAGACATGTTGTTCTCCTGCTGCTGTTGTGCATGTCTATGGTTGTGGTAAATATCTTATTCTTATGTTTTTTCTTGTTACTTTTGTGACAGCCGTAGAATTACAGAAATTCCTTATTTTATCATAGGGATTTGCATTATGTATGTGGAAACTGATTATGGAAGAAGCATCTGGCATTTATGTTGAACTCGAATTTTTAGATGGAGCATTAAATTTTGGACAGGTAATTCTCGTCTGCTCTACTGTTTTAATCAATTAAGACTTCTGATTTCAAACACTGAGGAAATTTGTTTTTAGGGCTTTTTCGTGTTTGCTGTGTTTGGATTGGATGCCAAATTAATCATATTACCTTTCATCAAAAGGTGGGTTAATAAAATAACCATAAGTTGTGTAATCGTGCGGATTTAATTAATTTTAACATTGTTTCTTAAAGATGGCGAAAATTCTGGTACGGAGCTGAAAATGTAGTTTTGCCTAAGGTAGAAGATGTTACAGCAGAGAGCAAACAGATCTGCGAGCAATTCATGACCTACCATTACGAAAAATGTGTGCAGGACCTGGTGCGGGACAGAAGGTACATTATTTTTACATTGTTATTTACTTCTTGAATATCTGTTGTGCATGCTTAACCCTCCAATCTCTGTAAACAGTTTTGTGGAAATTACTAGTGGTGTTGGAGACGTTACGAACTATAGTTGTATCTACAATTTGCTACAATGAATAATTCGGTGAACATGTACAGTATTCATACAAGTACATGTACATGTATTATAATTATTTGTAACCCACTTGTTTATAGGTGGCGCATGAAGCGATATCGCTCCGTGTTCTGTGGCAACGAACTTGTTGACTGGCTTATCATGGTGGGGCTGGCCCACGACCGAGGGGAAGCCATAAAATATGGCAGACATTTGCTGGTTGGGAGGATAATTCGCCATACTGAATGCGAACATCACTTTTTCGATCTGCCCTACTTTTATTTGCTCATTCCTATGGAATCAGTCTCATAGTGTTCATCAATTCCTGCGAATACCAGTTTCACATGTTTTTGCATGTGGTAAAACGTTTTATTGCTTCTGATTAGGAGGCTTGTACATTGTGTAATTAAGTGCTTGCGGATGAAGTATGTAAATACGGAGACCCAAGGGGGATGACGTTATTTACGTCATCCCTAAATACAGGTATTTTTGAGTTTATTTAATTTGTTGCAAACGAATTTTAATTTCTGTTATGTGAATGAATTAAACGTGTGCAATTTGTTTTAAAATTCCACTCTTCCTTTCGTAATAGTAATAAAGCAATTGTCTTTTAGGTAAAATGTGAATCCAAGTACTTTATATTTTTTAATGGATCAAGTGACTAAAGTTCAAACTCAAGTATGGTTACACTCGCCAGATTTTTTATTGCTGTCTTAGTTTTTTTCGAATTGTGAGGAGAAAATATCAATGAATTTAATTTATTTTCAGACTTTGTCAAGCTTGAATAGCGCGTAGTAGTGCTTCATTTCTTTGTTTGGCTATAAGAAAAACTTGTTAGCGTGGCCCATTCGGTAAGTTCATTGCCATTCTAAAAGAAACAAATATGCATTAAAACATTAGCTTTAATACAGATTAAATAATGGCTGTATATCGCCCGTTATATTTACACACAAGGATTTCCTAATAGCGAGTACAAAATTTTTGAAAAGAACACATCTATAGTAATAGTGACATTTGACCGGAACATTTCTCACCAAAAAAAATGGGTTTTTAATTTATTAAAAATGACAGTAATTAACGATCCAGGTTTTTTGATAATACAATTAACGTATAGAAATTGTTTGTGGAATTCTTGTATGATACGTCGAATGTATCCTCACGACGATGATGATGCACCATGTTGTTTATAACTTCGTCGTCACTCTTAAAACGAAACTTCACTTTGCGTTTAAGTCATCGGAATGAACAGTGGTTGTTAACTTAAATGTGCTCATCACAGTGTGACAGGTTGGTCCATTTTGTTAATACAATGTTTGGGTTAAAACCCTTGTCGGTTTTTTCCCTGCCAAAAATTATAAATTGTTATTACGTTATCTAGTTTATAAATACCACGTTCATGCTATTGGTAGGTATTTGCTGATGTTATTCGAAGATTTAACATAGTTTTAATGACAACTTCATTTGAAGCTATCATTTCTTAATCTTTGAAATACGTCAGCAAAACCACTAAACTGGCCGTATTACTCAGGAATCAGGATGCTTACAAAGTTGCAGATGTGTATAAGAGCTCATGATCTGTTTGGAATAAAGCAAACACATAATTGAATTAATTGAACGCATTTCAGTAAACAAGATATGTGAACGTCATCTAGTCCAAATGTACAACACAGACAGATGTTGATTTAATGAATTCGTTGATATTACCAACACCAATTGGTTATTGCTACTAATCGACAATTGCTTTTATACAACATGAACTTAATTTATAACACGGTAATTTCAAGTTGACAGTCTGTTGTGTAATGTTGCAATTTGGTTTTGATTGTACTAGATGACGTAAAAAACTGGATAAAATCTAGGCCTACGTTGGTTTTCGAATATGATAAGGATCAAAGACATGCCTTGTTAAGAACTCTTTTGCATCTGCAACATTACTGTATACTGGCGACACTGAAATTATAATACATTCATCAGTATGTGTTACTTAATCTAATGCTTGGATTACTTAGTTTTTTAAATTGGCAAACTTGAATAACCCAGCTACAGATTTTGTTATTATTATACATCTTGGAGTTTATGTGGGACTAGTAAAACTATGAAAGACTAAAAACTATAAAAGTTATATTTTAAACATTAGCAGCATAAAAAATCAAAATGAAAATTAATGAAAATTTTGTCAGAATTCATCTCGAGAATTTCAGCAACTCTTTGCAAATGGATATATATTTCTCAAAATAATAGTTGATATAATGCGTTTTTTTGGTTTAGTTTTTATTTTAAAAGATAATTCAATATTTAATATAAAGAAAGACCATTGTGCGTAATCATTTCTGGCTTTTAACTGAATTCCGTAAAATTGTATGGAGTTTTAAAGACAGTGTTTCCCGTTGGAGGAAGAGTTAAGTTACGATATCTAGATAAAAACTAGATAAAATACGTTTACCGTCAATATTCATGTTTGGTGGTAATGGCAGAGATGCATCTTGTCTGTATGAATCTGGGGTGTACATAGTTATCTCTTTGGGTGGAGCTATGGGAAGACTGAAACACAAGAAGAAAACTTAATAGGCCTATAACATATTACATCAATTTGAATGGAAAAAACATTTAAACGGCACCAACCTCGAATCATTGCCGATGAACAGCGGTTTATGCTTTAACGCCGGTGTTGATGAAGCCGAGTTTGGGGTGCTCGGCCTGCTGAGCTGAGATTTTGCACCATTTTGAACAACATCCGGAGGATATGGTGGAGGCCCAACTTAATACAAAAGAAGCAAAAATTAGATAAAGAGGATCGTTATATAACAAAACCTGAGAAAACCGGATATAAGAAATTTCTGCATATAACGAATTTAATTATATATTCATAAGAGAAATTCTCAGACATTGGTTTATGTTAGGAGAAAGTTATATTTTGTAAGACTGCATTCGCTAGTTCAGCGACCAGTTCAACAATATCTCAGAAAATATGATGTTGAGAATAAGTAAGAAAAATACTAGAATTTTGTTTTACGTGACTTACTAGAGGCTTGGGATCCCTGGGAGCCTCTTCTGTTGGGAGGCAACCCTGGCAGTATGGGCAATACAGGGGCAGTAGGAATGGCCACCTGGCGTAATTTCTTTTTACCTGTAGATGGAGATTCTGCCAAAATATTGGCATAACCTATTAACAAACGATATGCATTGATAAACTTAACTTTAATACTTTTTGTCAACTTTGTTTACATTCTGCACTAATACTTCAATATGCCTACCGGCTCCGAACTCTTAATAAAGTGGACTCCGCTTAATGGGATCACGTTGGGGCCAGACTATTTCGATAACAATAGCCGAATGACAAGAAAAGGCGATAGTTACTTAATTGGAATTCTTACACATACAGTATATATATATATATATGTACATCGCATAATTTAACTTTACAAAGCTATTGGCAGCCAAAAAATCCCATTTATATTTGTTTTTACATATATATATACATGTACATCGCATAATTTAACTTTACAAAGCTATTGGCAGCCAAAAAATCCCATTTATATTTGTTTTTACAATTTTTCTGTGTTTTTCTGTGTTGATCTATTCGGCACACCAAGTTAAACTTATTAGTGCATCTGTCATATCTCCACATTTTTGGTGGTTTCTCAACTAAGATGCACATTTCATATTCGTCAGCATCAAAGTCATTTCGTTTGATTCACAATATGGGAATAATTTGAAAGACTATTCCTCGAAATTTTCGCTATTCAAAGCAGATGAGACATTATTTTATAACACGTACTTTCTTCGAAAACTTCTCATTCCTCATGTTTTAAGAACCCTCCATGAGGGAAAATGATAAAAATAAGCGAATTGTTGATTACAATAACCGATGATTTCACTGTGTATTTGAATACGAGCGTTCGGGACTTGGCGATTTTGATAACAATAAACGAATGATAACATAATCCGGGAAGTGGGCATCTTCTAACAGCTCTCCTAGCAACGGTTTTATGTTAGGTTAGGAAAAACAAAAACTTTGCAAGCTGACCAGTCACGCTTACGTCCTGTCAAGGAGAGCCTACATTATAGGGAAGTGTGCACATGTCCTACTAATCATCACCTATCCAAGGTGCAGCCTACCTGAACCATGTTTTGTCAATGGTGAAATCGCGGAATCATAAATCAAAGGGTATTACGGCTTCATGTTCAGAATACATGTAGCTCACGCAAACACGCGATCACGCAAATTAATTTTGAAAAAAAAACCTAAGTCATACTTTGCACATTGTCCGAAATGTTATTCAAAATTCGTGCCAAATGCGTGTGCGGCAAACACACACTGAGCGTCGGTTGGCATTTTCGTGTGCTACCCATTCCGATTACCCCGCTAACCAATGGAAAAGTGAAATTCTGGTGGAGCGCAGTTTCTTATTGGTTTTCCACACACCTCCAGTCCCTAGCAACCCATGGGAAGGCGCCTCGCATTCACGCAGTCACATAGGCCGGCTTACTGTAGATGACTCAATTGCTGATCCATCGCACAGAGGCTCCCACGCAGGTGGACACATCCTTAAATCAACATTTCTGATAAAAACCGCAACATTCGCATAAAACGCTACAAAAGGCAACGACAACAACGTCCAAACACCACGCAACTTTCCACATTGTGTGCAGTTTCAACGCAAAACTTAACGAGTGTTTCACTTTGAATTCGTTGCCCATCCTTGAGTTATGTCCATGAGAAAAGTTCCGGCAGGGCACCTGGTCAAGGGTATCTTCGTGGTGGCTACTATGATGCTGTGCTCTCAACATGCCGAAGGTAAGTTCTTAAGAAGCGGTTTTGTGTCAGAAGTAATGGAAGTTTTTCAGTTGGTCATTTTTAAGCTTTTACTTTTCATGCGAAAAATTGTCTTCTAATCTTCTGTAATTTGTAACGATTTGATTAGAAAGCGAGTTTAATTTCAAATACTGCTTAAAATTTGATGGCTTCCGAAATATATTTCGCTAATGTGATATGAATGTGATCACGAGTTTTCAACAGTTGGGTCGAGATTTTGGTCGTTAGTGGTAAATATTGTTTTAAAAGGTTGCTTGATAATGCACTAACACTCAATTTCTTGTATAGTAAAGTTTATGGCAAGTTGTCCAAGTTTTAACGAGTGGCACAATGTAAGCCGGTCGTTAATACGCTTTTATTACCCAGTTAATTATTTAATTAATCTTGCAAAGAATTGTTACGATTTACCAGTACTTAAAATGCTTTGGCCAGACCATAGCAGTATACAAGAACTGGCCGGATGCTGTTCAGCACGACGATTCAAGCTAATCAATTTAAAACTAGAACAATTTATTTTAAATTACTCCAAATCACTTTGAAAATGCTGTATTTGGGGCAAATGATGCCTTTTCCCCATATCACAGCTCAGCTTAACCTGAATGATAGAACGAAAAATCTTTATTGAAACGTACAAATTACCTGATCCAAAATTGAATCCTAACTTTTATGGCTGCTCAAAGAAATTGGATCTTTTTTTCCCAATCCGAATGTAATATGATGGTTCGCCGTCCATTGACATGAAACAGGTTGCAAGATTGCACACATGTAGACCATCCCATAGAAAAAATACCAAATCACATGTGCTACATATATGTTCATTTTCGAGCAACTTGTTTCGAAAATTCAGGCTTGCATGCACCCAACGCTTTCAACGATTCGACTCAGCAATACAGTATTTGTGACAGAGCAAATTATGAATGCGAAATTAGTTGAGTGAGGCTACATTTCCATTAATACCGTTATATTGTGCCAAAAACACCCATCGCTTTGACCTAATTTTAAATCTGTCAAAAACTGAGGTTTGGTGCCTATCAATCATCTCATGACTGGTTTGCTAACAATAATATACGTACTGTTATTGAAGTTTTTCGACACTTGCGTAAATATAGGATCACATCCAAGGCAATGCTTAAGTGACAACTTGTCAATAGTGTGCATTGTAAACAAATATTTGTCTAATGCACGCATTGCTAACTACTCATAAAATATTGAAAGAAACTCGCATGCAACTTCAATATGCAGCTTACATTATTTATTAGAAACAGTTCCTAACACAAAGGGTGCTACCGGTATTAACATTGGAGTTGTCAATCCACCGCATTGTCATTACCTGCACTTAGTCATTATTATAACAACGTCAAGTCATAGTTTTTAGTGTCTTAAAATATGGCAGGCTATGACAATCAGGATTTAATTTAATGGCGCTTGCGTTACTATGTGAAACGCTGTATCGCCAGAGACTCCAATAGCTGACAGCTAAAACTTGTTTTATCGAACTGCAAGCCTGATGTTGTAATTTGGACCAGTAATATTGCTTCTATTCCAATAAACAAACTCCTACGTATTGATGGCAAGCTCTTTAAATCTGTGAGGACAATAATAATGGGGCAGTTATCTTCCCCTCACTGAGATCACCATGGATTACAGGCACCTTAAGGCGATTACGGGTTTTGATTTTATCAACCATAAAAAATTATCCTAACACTTATAACCAGATGGTATAATGACCTAGCTTTAGGATGCGGTCAACATGATGCAAATAAACAACGACAAATTCACGGCATATATTTCTTAATATAGCGTATATGTACCGTACATATATTTGGAGTACGGTAATCTTTTTACTTTGTGTGATCATTAAATTATTTTATCCCCGTCTCAGAATGGACCAACAATGATTAGTTTAAAATGGACTATTCAAGAAAGGTGGTGGAGTTATCCGTAAAATACAACTATTTATACTAAGTCTCAACTGGTTAAAAACAAACAGCTACATCTATTTTGGTCAGATTTTCTGGAGTCTCGACAAATGATTGAGGAAAGCCCATTTTTAAGTATAATAACAATTTAGACCAAAAAAGCAAAAAGGGACTCAGTCCTATAAGTTATTAAATTTAATTTCTTTGTTATAACTGTGATAACATGAGAAATCTCTTAAAAACTTTTCCCAAGGGAGGAGATGTCCAGCTTAAGTGATAAGCCTATCAGAAAGCGGGCAAGTTAAGATCAAATGTTAAAAAATATGACAGTTGGGAAATTCCATAATGAACACAATCCCAATTGATCAGTTTTCTCATTTAATCCAATTTTTAAGAGCATTGTCTTTCTCATGGCGCCGTCGATTAATTGGTGTAATTATAGCAATGGAGCTCATTACGTTTACATGTAATCAGGTCAGTTTTCCGACAGTGCCCAGCCGACATCAGTTGTAAGCCTATTATGAGTTTATTTCGATATTTTGGGGTCAGGACTCTCTGGCAAACTTAAAAGGGAGTTACTTTGTATTTCCATAAGCCTGCCTTGCATATGCAAAGCAGTGACATGGGAATTTCACTTTGCACTAATTAGCTTTAAAAGGCAAAGTAAGCTAGGCTCTTTGAACAGTTGTTTACAAGCAATAACGGCAAGACTATACGTTTTTTGTCAGTGTGAACGCGGAATGTTAAAAACGTGTAAAACCTACAGCAAAAATTCATCATCTGATGCGAATGATCACTCAATTGTGATAGTTTTAAAACGCATCTACTCTCGTTATTAACGTTCTAATGCGTATATACGTGGCTCTTAAATTTGACAATGTTAAAAAATGGCACTGCCGCATGGGCTTTACTTTCATTTTTCATCATTTTCTCATCTCATATGCGAAAACAGAGAGAGAGGCTTTGAAAAATGGTTTGTTTGAAAATAATTGAACAACACCATGGGAAAAAAATAAGCTCTGCAATCCCATACGATTCGTAGGAATTATCGTCAATTTGAGCTCATCAAATATTGACTCTTTTGCTGCAATGCAAAAATAAACATCAGCAATTACATTAATACATGTATAACCAAACTTTAAGTAAGAAACTGCGAGGTTTGAAATAAAAGATTAAAAGGAACACAATAGTCACTCATTCAAAGGGATGGCTTTGGGTAAAAATGCGAGTCAAGATAATTTTAAATAAATGGTTAACAAACAATGAACCGGCGATAGCGTGCAGCGAAATTTACTAGATAATAAATTCATTATTAATTTATTTTCGCCCTTTGCTTGCCTGAAACTAACCATTGACTAGGCCTATAATATGTGTATTGTTGTTCCCTCATTAACGTTTCTGGATATAACAGCATATACTTTGGCAAATATACAGTGCAGAATATTATTACACTGTATTTTATTATTACCCGGAAGAAATTGTGTTATTTAACAGGAAGTCCCGTTGAAAACGTATACTTACAGTATACTGTAATCCATCCAAATCGCGGTGTTGTCTATATACTTATAAACTTATAAACTCCAGCGTAAAGTTTTGAAGCATTAAAAACATGGAAATCAGAAACACCATGTTGATAGCTTGCACTTTAGTACAGGTACTTGATGACTGAGATAACTTATAGTCATCAAGTACCGAGCCTAGCTTTTTTATTCATCAAAAGTACCCGATCTATTTTGGTACGAAATGGTATAAAGATCGGATTTCGAATGAGTATACACGTGTTTATTTAAATCCGGGTATTTCTTGTTGAGTGCACCAACACTCAAGGTACCCTCGCTAGAGCTTTGAAGATAACCTCCTCTATCTCTTTTGCATACATTCTACAAACACTTGATGTTCATAATATCCCCAAATGCTCGAAACAGATGGAAAAGCCAAGTCCACCATGTAGACAAGTGTGACAGAATACAAAATTCATGGCAAGATTTCCATATGATAAAATCGTGCCTTTTCCAAGTGGTTCTCCATGGATATGGAGTACTGTACTTAAGAGTGGTGTGACACAGCTAATGTTGCCCAACATGCACACTTATCTTTTTAAGCCACCCGCAGATATTTTCGACGAAATAGGCCACTCGAGGACGACTGCTCTAGAGATCTCACCTAAGTTACCACCGTTAGACGTTAAGTTTCATAAAAGTGGTCCTACTTTTCACAAATGACACTCGATCGATGATTATTGATCATCGATTCTCTGGAATATCGAGAAATTCACCAAACACCGTTTACATTATATAATTGCAAGGTATAACCTGTAGCTTATCGGCTGAACCATGCAAATTTGTATTGCGGAAAAATACGCATCACCTGCTTTTAAACTATACTGTACCTATAGGGTTACTTTTGAAAGCCAACAAAGCATTATAAACTACCCCTTATTAACATGTCGCAGTGCATTTTACATTTCAAAAGCACAGTATATTCGTCAATGTTGGCTTTAATATTACAATCAATATGATATACAATGCAATACAAGGATAGTCTCGCGGGCGTCATAAAATCCAAAGTATTAATCTTTGCTGTTAATCATATTTTGCACTGGGCATTACATGGAATTACTGTATTTACAGTCTTTTCGTTTTTATGGTAGAATATCACGCATAAGTTATTTCGATCTTATCGGCCATGCGGGCGTGATTCCAAAACGGGATATGCTCACAGTCAGTTGACATCTAGCATTTAGCTTATCTTGTATTTAATTTAAAATGCATTATACCGGTACTGTATTAATGTACCAGTATATCAACACCGGCAACGTACGATTGACATATACGTTTCACCTACGGTAGTTACAGTATGCAGTTGAACACAACATCAAAGGTGGAATGCAGTATAATAAAAATAACATCGAAAACTTGTATCCTTCTTCAAATTGCATTGCGGAAAAGAGAAAAGTATTCAACTGATTCTGTCACCTGAATAACTCCACTAGATTGACTCGCTAATCTACCTTGTATAATTGAAAAATGATAGATTCCATCTTACTTTTTAGCAAAAATTTGTTTATCGCCTTAACGTGGCCCTTTTGCAGATTTAAAATTGACGATTAATGGAAAATACTGTATGCTTACGAAAAGTTTCACTTCCCACAAAAGGAGCATTTTACATTAGTTAATGATAACCTCACAGAGCAGCACTGCAGTGCTCTAATGGCTCCAATATTTGCATCGGACTCTGGAAATTATTATACGCAGTCTACATGCGGATACATGTTTTAATAATAAATTGCTTAGGCGGATTTTGAAATGTCCTAGCGTTTCAAGATGATTTGCATGTTTGTTAACATGTCTAGGTTTGCAATTTAGCATCTCGTGCAAACAAGTATCGAGACTGGTTTCAATTAGGACCCACCTGCCACCAATTAAGCGAATACTGGCACTTTGACGCAGCTAATTAATGCTTACTCGTTATGCCTAAATAAACACTCGGGAGATGATACACCATCCCACTATTGATTAGCATCTTTTCAACTAACAATTCATTTTAATGGTGCTTGGGAAATGGGCGCTTCTGGGATAACAACGTTTCTAAAAATATTTGTTTAATTTAAGACTCCTAAAACTATTGTTTCCATATCATGAAGCGCAATAATAGCAATATAATGAAGATATCGAGAACAATGTTGTGTAAATTTGCGTATTTTGAGTTCGTCTGCTTCAAAAATATATTGGAAAAAAGCAGAAAAACTAAACGATTCCATGAACGCCCCAAGGTTTTTTCTATTCTAAAAATTTCCTGCATATTGAACCTTTCGAGTTGAAAAAGAACCGACTGTAACGCTATAGGGTTACGATTTCGTAAGCACAACATTGTAGATTAACCCTTTCTCATTCGGGTTTCAACATATATAGAGCATGCAAAGAGTAAACTGATGAGAAGTTGCAGTCAGTTTATAAAAGCTTAGAATCAAGTAATCCCATGGACATGCATGCAGGAAACCTATTTTGGACTCGCTTCGTTGCGAGCGTATATACACTGTAATAATCTATTGGGTAAATCGCCCTTCAAACGTTAGTTGAAGTACATGTACATGTGTATAGTGAAAGTTCAAAAACGTTGGATACAGCGTTGAATAAGCTGAAACATGCACATGCATATTGAAAACCTGACTGGAATAAGTTTGCGATAATTATTTGAAAGAACCGTGCTGCTTGGCAAACTACACCTGGATTTCTCCCACGTTTATTGACCATAATAAAGCTTGATTGGATCATAATTTATGCGACCAATAAGGTGGCAGGTCTATCTTGACACATGCATGTAAGATATCACCCATATAATCAGCAAGTTCGCATGTACGTATATGCTAAAACTTATTAATAATATATTTCAGGCTTCCAAAGGTGTTGTGATTGTTACAAGAGTTTTTTTTGGGCTTTCCCAAATATTCTAGAAGAATGAAGACTAGGCAAAATTGCGGGAATCGCATCGTGAGAAAAATACAAAACGCAAACGTGTATCGACCTATAAGATGCACCGAAGAATATGGATTTTTATAAGGACAACGCAATTAACTTTTGGAACGCATACGGTTGAATTGGGTTAAAGATGAGTGTATGACGCAATTACAAAGACAAGCATTTAGCGCGCATGGTGGAAATATTTATGAGGACATTGTTATAAGCTCTGTTGCTCAATTAGTGCCATATTTTCATACCGTATTCAGCCAACGAAAATTCGCTACTTCGAGAAATAAGACAATTAGCTCAGATTTTTATGCATCCAAATTTTATTATAAAAATTCTCAAAAACGTAATTTCACTTCAGAACGACTAAAATTACGTATTAAACATCATGGGACGTCTGAAATCAGATCCAATAATTTTCTTTGTACGAAAGAACCTTATGAAAGTCGTTAATATTCCGCTGCAGGGGCAACTTATTGATTTTAAAAGTTTGTATAACTACCGTACAACCAACCGAGTTTAAAGTTTCTTAGATTTTAAAAAATGGACTACCCGGTACTGCGAGTTTGAGTACGCGCTTCTTTTCATGAATATTGACCTATTTGAATTTACAATTGCATGTCGTTACATATGTTAGATTCCATTTACGATTGAGCTTTGAAAATCAAATTGCTTTTGGTTAAGATCAATAAAGCCCATCGGCAGAAAATCCGATTATTTGAAGCTGTTTTGCCAGGCTTTATCTTCAACTTTTTCTGGCAAATGACAGGGCGACCCTATAAAATTATGCCATGAAAATTGCGAAGCTGACGGATTACGAATAAATGATTACACGTTGTAGTTCATTCGTAATTTAGCAAGCAGTATGGCTGGGGGTAGAAATGAGGCTCATTGCATGAGCTATTGAATCACTGAACCGTTCGTAAAAAGTCAACTACTGTATATCAATTGCAGTGAGACAAAATGGAAATAAAATGTACATTTACCGGAGTTGGTACGTCTAAGATTAATAGGTTAGCATAAAAGGCCAAATGCGTATTCAAATCAACCTTTATTTTCCTGGTAAAATAGTGGTTGGAAATAATTGAACGTGAATTTCCCTAAATATAGACCATGCACACGGGCTTTCAAACTATTCAAATACACTGTATTGATCTTAAGCCGTAGGATTTATAAGGAATGTTACAAACAAGGAAATTAATATTTAACAATTCATTTATGGAGATTTGTCAAAACTGAGTTTCTCGATTTAGCCGTGAAAAATATTGAAAAATAGATCCGTCTCGAGGAGGTATTAAGAATTGCTATCCTTATGATAATTTCTGACAAAATAGGATTATAAATGGTATATTAAATGACACCGCTATCAAAATACACGTTTTTTAAATTTACTACGAAACTTAATACCATAACTTTATAATCATACAAGCTGGACTGAATGACTGTTTTCAAAGGGAACAAGTACATGTACGCTCGCGTATTTAAGATATCTTACTTGGACTGATATTGAAAACCGCGAGATATTTCTTTCATCAACTCTGCATTTATATCATGCAGATAAGATGTGAGAAAAACGTTTCCACAACGCCTCGTGAAAGTTTTTTTTGGTCAAAATTTCAAACATGAATAATCACTTCAATAAAGCTAATCAAAAGCGAGTTTAATTACATGAAATTCAAATTCATGAAATAAAGTTAAGCTAGAATTGACTAATAGAAGACTCGATAATTTAATATAGGACGATATTTGCTCTTTATTATAAGAAGTGGGGTTAAGTGAACACCCACAGCAGTTGTGTAATCAGTGATTGCCTACTTTCAGGCGCGTCGACACTCAAGCCCAAATTAAGCTAAACGTAACGAACGATAAATTGGCAGCCTCTTCGCTTGTTTCCTCATGATTATATCAGAAAAATTATTTTTAAAAGCATTATTCTGCAGATTTTTAGGTAGGAGAAATAGAATGTGCGAAATGTTTTACTCGAGTAATCATGCATGCTTAACCGCACGTTCTGCACAAGCACATGTGCTTTGTCATAATTAGCTTTGGTTGTAATCAGTATTTGGTTAATGGTGGAAAGTGTTGATACAATTTCTTAATTCCCAAAAATCAATGGCTTAGCTAATTTCAATTCGTTTCCATCAACTTCTGAAATGTTAATCATACGCAAAGAAAATTTTTCGCTGCAAAATAGATCATTTCAACCGAAATTTTAAAAAGTATGCATTATAAATTATTTTTGGATGCGTTTGGAAACAATTGGAATACGTGTATTGCTGCAGCTACAATAAGTATCAGCCTCAGAGGTGAAAACTCTGAACATTGTGTGTTACATCCATCTTATTGTCATTGTTCCTGCAGTGCCTCTTACTTTTCCAAGCTCCTTTTTCCCACCATAAAAAGTTACAATCTAGAAATCAAAGGGCATTCGACCGAAAAAGTTCAGAGAACTGCGCAAATCCCAGGATGAACATTTTTTGATGAAAATGGGGTCGATTCATATTTAAACATGCTGAATAGTAGGAGAAACAGCCACAATATGCTAAACAAATACTGTCGTGTAGCGATCGTCGAAATCAAAAGTTCGATGCGACCAACGTAGACAAACCTAGGTACGAAGACTCTTGTATAGCTTATAAATTTTTAACAACGTCTTGGAAGGGAAATTTAACGATTCCTGCATAAAAAATGCGCAAATATATCAGGTCCTATACCTCACGTCTGTATGGAAAGCCAAAAAAATGAAAGGCAGGGGCCACATTGATGTAGGCTAGATTGCCAGCTAAATCAAAACTCATAGCGCAGAAATCAATTTTTTTCCTCTCACCATATATGCAGTCAATATTAAGAGCGGTGTGCTTTTGGTGCCATCAAAATCACCTGCTAGCATTTGTCACCTAGCTACAACACTGCAACAATATAGTTTTATCTAAGAAGGGTATTACAATATTTATATGCTGAAAAGGAGTTCATAAAGGTATTTCGTTCCCTCAAGACCAATGAATATCGGCTCTTATTTTTCATAGTCTGATACATTCCAATATGCCTATGTTGGTGCAGCGACTCTACCAGCGACTCTAGCCAAACTACGTGCATTTAGCATACGTATTAGATATGCAAAAAAATAACGATTTCTACAACCAGATGTTCTGGTATGTGTATATTTTGAGGGGGAACCTTGAAAGAAATGCAATTTTGGTCGTTTGTTCTCATGAAAAATAAACTACCGGATTTGATTCTGCATCTCGATTTTAAAGTAAACATTTCGAAAAATCTTTAATGTAAAACACGATGATGTAAACCGATCGGGCTTCACGCATCTTTTCACTGCAGTATTTCAGCACTGCCATTGTAGAATAGCAACATAACTTATGGCCATTAAACATCACTGGTGTCCCTTGGAAAACACGGTAGCTGATTAACAAATTGAGGACGTAAACTTTAATACACTCTAGGGAATAGTGGAAGAAGAACTTCGGACTAAGAAGACCATTTCGGGGGTAATATATAGGCTACCCGAGAACGAAATGACTATACATTTACACCGGACATGCACTCAACCTACTGACCATGTCTAGAAGTTGCTCACAAATAACGGATTACCAGTGGAAAAGATAAAAGGGGATGTTACAACATATTATTTCATAACATTTCTAAATACCCTATAATTGAGCGAAACTGCAAATTAATTTTAATTTAAAACAAAGTTAACCCAAACGTTCCCCCTATATGTTGCAAGCTATGCAGTAAAGTTGGAAGATGCTTCACACTTGTTAGCTTAAGCCTATTCAACTGGCGAGATATTATTCAAACTAGACATCTGGATTAGCCAACAAATTTGACGACTGAAATTAATTCGATAATACAGTGATTTTTCACAAGCAAAACTACCAGTACTCAAGATTAAACTTGTGTAAAACGTGAACTAATTCTTCTAATGTTGAGTTATACGAGTAATTGTGCAGCCGATAATCTCCCGAAGCGGATTTCCGCCGGTTTTATAAATAGGATTTAAAATTAATAGCCAATAGCCTTAATTCGGTTCCAATGAAACACCACTTAGAAAGTTGTGTTGTAAATATGCGCTGTGCCATGCAAAGTGGAATTTAATTACATGCTCTGCCATCGTTCACGCAACCCTAACTTGTTCACGACCCAAACAAGCTTGTTGCATTCATGAAGAAAGTTACGATTGATGTTGGGATTATCGAAAACGTAAGGAACTTGCTTTGAATTGGCTTAATACAGCAGAAAGGATTACCGTAATTTAACGTTGGTCCTCAAAAGGGGCACTTTAAGTCCAAAATCTAACCAACTTCAACCGAAATTGACGTCATCGAACGCTTCTCCTTGTGTTTGGTTAGAAGATTAATGGGAAATTAATTGGCACATTTATTATTAAGTGGCAGCTCAAGAATTATTAAAAGACCTAAATCTTCACCGAACTAATGATTATGGTTGCGGATCACACTCACTTCCCATATCATGGCATAGTTTCAATTTCAAAGAAAGAAAAATGAAAACACCACGACCCTTATTGAAGGATTACGGCGGCTAAACATTGGCAATAAACAAAGACAATTATACTTAAACATAGGCAATTAAAAGCAAACGTTGAGCCAAAAGTGTTTCGTATCATTAATGGTTTATTCTGCGCAATTCAAGCCTGAATCCTTCTGGTGCAATTAAAACAAAGTTCTCGATTATTAAAATCGGAGAGCCACTTCATCCAGCTCGCCAAACACGCTTCAAAATCATAAACATGCATGACATGCATTTACAATAATTATACGTTGACGATATCAATGACATCGTAGAAATAAGTTTTTGAAGGACTAAATTACGCTCATTAGCCTTTTCATAACGCTTTTTATATAAACTATTAATGCGCTAAAATTATTACTAATTTTGGAATGAAGTGCAAAAGAAAACTCGCTTTATTGCAATTAAATTGTTTTAATTTGCTTTTTATAGGTCTGCGAGGATGTTCGAGTTTTGGGCACTCCTGCTTCGGAGGTAATTAGTGCATCTTTCGCATATTTATGGGTTAAACTGCATGGTTAGTTTGTGCCACTGCGGCAGCATACAGGGCGTCCATAGCACCAATAAAAGCTTCGAGTTTGCATTTTGCTAACAGTAACCGATATACTGTACATGAGCATGTAGCTTCAAGAAAGCATCTCTTACAGCGTGTATATACTGTAAAAGTAAAAAGAAATCCAGCTTTACGTATTTCCATAATCCATTATTGCCTCGGGAATTTTAAATTGAATTTCGGATAAATGCCTAGCGCGTTGCACTGTATAATTTCTGTTCTCGTCGCACAAATTGTCTGATTTGCATGTAAAGAGACGATAAGAGTTTTTCTTTTTCTTTCTAGCATGCTAAAAATACTAATTGTCCCATTCAAAATTACCTAGTCTTTCACGATAGGTCAAATTTCATATCGCAGAATTTGTACCAAAATAAAAAGCTGTCAGAAATTTAAAAAATCACTTGTTGCACGCATAATGCAATCTGAATAAATTTCCAATTTCAGCTCACGGGAAAAGAACGGATGGAGGCGAAGATCTAGCTCCATCGTCTGTCCCAGAAATAACAGATCTACGATATCCCCTAAATCCTCGCTACGACGTCAACGTACACGATTCTAGGGATTATGGGGCAATGAACATGAACGTGCCCTCTGCGAGTGGCAAACGCATCCCATTGGTGCTCCTTAAGATATTAAGGAATTTGGTATGTAACCTCACTAATTTTTAGACTTTGGAAAACATGGAAACAATTTTTTTCGATGGAAATCATATGAATTTCTCCTAAAAAACCTTTACCAATTGTTCGTATTACCAACAACTTTTACTACATAAAGGGTGTTGAATAAAGATCATCTAAAAACTTGCCATGCATTAAATATTTCTGTTTTGTATTATCTAAAATTCATCATAATTGATCATGCAGTGCATAAGGCCATTTCAATTACTGATAAATTCTTCATGCCCCATACGATTATTATCATTTCAGTATTGTCAGATGTATGTTGCACATTCGAACATGTCGGTGCTCCTGTCTTTCTTTTTGGTGCCTTTGGATCATGGCAGCACAAAAAATGCCAGAAATTGCCTTTTTCGGATTAATAATAAAACCCCATAGAAACTAAGACGAAATGGTTATAGGTGTAGGCTCTTTTGACAGTGCATGTATTCACATCTAGTATTATTGAAGTCTAGGAGTCCACTGAACTATTAGAACCAATCATTCGTGCGAAACCATATTTTGGTGCATTCGATGTCTGATCTATAGAATTGACATCATTTTGAAAAGTAGGCCCTGACCCACGCATATCACATGCCCGCTGCGCAGTTTTTGACATCAGCGCAATTGGGGTTCCTGCAACCCTCGAGACCCCATGAATCCATCATCTTTTTACCTTTCATCAGAAAAAGTGATGACTTTGTGGGAATGAACAGCTTCTGTTATCTTTGTTCCTACCAGCCGAACTAACTAATGGCTATTAATAATTTTGATATGAAAGGTAATTATTGAATCACATTAGCTGGTCTATGCTTCTGGGAAATGCACTAATTGGAAATCATGAGTTGCAAATGCCAATACGCTGTATGTTACTTAGAAATCTTCATCTTTTTTACCAGGAAAGATGAGTAAACACACCAAGTAAACACTCTTTTTTAGTCTTTTTTACCAAGGATACTGCCATGCTCCAACTTCCCTTGGATTTGCACACCTGACAAAGTGCACAACTCCAAAGCTAGTAAGCATTACATGGCCTAATGCTTGTTGTGTAAATAAAAGATGGCAAAAACATGCACTGCAATAAGCTCATATTGTATGTACTCAGTGTGTTAGCAATTCGCCTACTCAGTCTGATCTTGATCTTGGCGGCAAAACGGTATAAATGTATGAAAAAATTCACAGACGCTTACCATATGCAGAATACTGGGTAAGGCAAGTGCCCCAGTATCTTTCAAAAACATTGGCATTTCAACTTACATACTGTACATACTGTATATACTTTCTTAAAGTACTGTGTCTCACCTGCAGTATCTCACCCCAAAAGTTACTAAGCCAGAATCAAGCATTACATGCCAATGCTTGTTATGTAAATAAAGGATGGCAAAAACATGCATTGCAATAAACTTTTACATGTACAGTATGTACTCAGTGTGTTAGAAATTCGCCTATCCAGTCTGATCAGTCAGTTATGGCAGTATCTTTCAAAAACATTGGTATTTCTGTACTTACATACATGTACATGCACATGTACTGTATACTTTCTTAAAGTATCTCACCTCTCGGCTGCTCACTTGAGTTGCTTTAAAAAATGAGTCCTATTAAATTTCGTTCATTGTACATGATTTACATTTCGGTCCAGTTCTATACTAATTGTTCGTTATAGAATACTTCAGGCGAAATAAAGGTCGTAATTACTGTAATTGTAACAATGCGTTTGGTTCAACAACCTCTCTGCGAATCTGCTATACTCAAATCTGTTTTTTTTTTTCACTCGTCCAATATTGGAACCTTTCTCGAGCTGTGTTTACTCAATTCGGTGAATTTTTGCCCCCCAATTAGCCGCCACGACCTTTAAAATTGTGGCGCTATTCGCTTAGTTAGCCAATCAGTTCGCTAAAATTGACCATGCAAATATTTTGAGAATGTTTTCGAGATAAGAACATCCCATGGAATGACTGGTATTTATATTTGGTCACAGCATCAGCTAAATTGAAAAAAGTGGTCCTACAAGGAAATGTACTTTGGCCTTTATTCACACCACATTAGCAATACGCCTTTTCTGTAATTGCTATTCACGTGAAAGCAGACGTAAAAACGTCACTAAAAGCAGGACAACGGGCTCTAAGAAAATATACATGTACAGTACATGTATATAAAATTGATGCTTTTTACCCGAAAAGCTCTCCGTCGTGGACGGGTTCCCAATAATAAGACGTTATTTCAAACATTAGGAATGCAATGTGTTTAACTATTAAAATGGTTTCGTACATGTAGGTTCTTAAACAGATTAGTCGATTTCAATCACAAACGATAATAATCCATGTACAGTACAGAAACAATGGGTGAAATATCAGATTTAAACGTGATCACCCAATAGCCTTCTTAATGTCACTACACAGTATGTACATACATGTATACATGTACTGTACATGTACGTGTAGTCTTTCTATGACCTTATAATGTACACGATGCCCCATCAAGTGAATTGAACTTCCCAAGTGCATGTACATGTACCTGTACATGTACATGTACAGTATGTGAAGTAGCGTGATATCATATTCATCGATCCTTAAATTGCTCATACAGTACTGTATATCATGATAGGATTTCGTTAGAATGCATATTGATTTATTGAAAGATGAAACGTCTTACCCCTCTATAAATTATTCACCGGCAAAAATTGCCTTTTTTAAAGTCCTTACACACGTTTACAATGTACACTGTACATGTACTGTACAGTATGTCAATTTCTTGTCAAGCATGTCTTAGCTGAATCATGAAATGCCATTACTGCTCGCTCTAATTGTTACTGGCAACAATTACTCTTTGTTGAAGTGCACCTTCATGTCTCTCGAAATAATTATTGCTAATTACTATCATTGCAGGCAAGCGACATGGACGACCAATCGTCATCCGATAAAAAATAAGAGAAGAAAAAACAACAATAGTTTACCCTTTGTAAATCGAAAATTGTCCCCTCCACTTCGCATGGTGAATTCCCCGTGTTAAGACTATACATTATGCACTTATATCCATCTTTCCCTTCCTTTTTCCCATCTTTTCATCAACGACTGCTTTCATTGTAATTCTTGATATGCCATCAATAACCGAACCACACAAAGGAAAGTTTAAGATCGATACAACTGTTTCATGTATTTGTCATTTAACATCAACAAAACAATAGTTCTTCAGCATGATATAGTTAATAGGCAGTTTCAAATTCCTCGTAATATTCGCATAACAAATTAAGGTTCTTATCTTTGTAATCGTTCGAAGAATATTTATTCTATTCCAAGATGACTCCAAAGTAGTCTATGTAAATTAGATGACAATATTCTCATAGTTTTCCGCATGGAAAATTGTTACCGACAAAGAATAATGCTTTTTGTTCATAAGTTCTCTATGTAGTTGTGCAGCTGTAAATAAATAGAAATGGTTGCATGCCAGTTATGAGTACCGCATAGATTCAAAATTGCAAATGACAATTAAAAAGCTAATTGTAAATTTCCATTGCAAGAATATGATTGAAATTCGCCAGACTCGATTAATTAAAAAATAAGTGATTATAAAATGTCCTACGTTGAGAATCAAAAAAACTACATTTTAAAGGATATACCTGCAAAATTTGCAGTATGGTAATTTTAGTCGTATTATTGCAATGAAATCTAAGCTCTTAAAAAGGTTCTCTTTATGTTTTATCTTCGTTTTTCACATTGTGAAACTAAGCTATTGCTCACATGGGTGGATTGAATACAGCTATGATAAATTTTGTTTTCTTATAGTTTTTCCAGCCTTATTAGGCAAATATAATAATGCAATATTGTATTAACCGGCATTACGTTTAGTATATTAAAAAGTTCTGTTGAAAAATTTACCATTGATAATATTATGTAATCGTTCTCTTAAAAGTTGATCAAACCCACCAGTAATGATTTCATAACCCCTGTTTACGATTAAGTTCGCTAATGGAGTGATACTACTGTAGTTAAAACATTGCAGCTTTTCCACAGAAGAATTATGCAGTGTACAGGGTGTCAAATGCTCCCTAAATTTTGAATTTTCTCAAACCTAAGCTAATCTTAAATTAACGACTTTATTTTCATTTGTCCATGGATTGTCGATGATTATCGATCACGTATGTGAAGCATTCAACGCTAACTTCCAGGAAGGGGGAATGACATTCTGATGACGTCAACTCTAAACAAGTTATCCTGCTAGAACCTTCCTTGGCTGAGTCAACTATTTAGCCAATAGCTTCCGTGCATTTTTCTAAACACATGACGCATTCGTTGCATCTGCTATCATAAACGCATCGCTCACGTCACAGAAAAAATCTAGCTTGGACGTCACAATTTCAGGTATGAATTAAACATTAATATTTTATATGCAGTTTGCGAGTTGTGAACGCACGCAAGAAGATTGGGGATGATTTGGTGGGAAATATCCTGAATAATTGTTTTGCTTATAAATTTTTGTCAAAAAAAATCATTATGCCCTTCGTACATGTCTAATCCTTCGTGAGCAGACCCTAATAGTTAATTCGATTGATGCCCGTATAGAAGTGCTTCCATTTATGCACCCATTTATGTTGCTAGGAATCAGTACGTGAACCAGGCTTTCAGTTGGCCATAAATGTCAGGAGACTCACCTCAAAGAGTTCCTTGCTGTTGCATTATACTGAAGGACTGTTTTACTAAAAATCATTATTCTTTTATAGATGCCCAAAGCAGAAGATTCAGTGGTCGAAACATAATGTTTAATTAATATACAGTAGATCTTGTTAAATGGTCTACTGAGATCTACTGAGATATTGGGCGTACATGTATCTTATCGAAAAAGGGGAAAACATTTCTTGATTCAGTGCAATCTCACTGTGTAGATGTGGAAGCATCTTAATTGAAACTTATGTAGCTCTTCTAAATTTATCAGCAAATGAATTCGATCTCAAAAAGAATCCGTAGACCTATAGACCATCGAATAATTTCACGGAGCAACGAGTATAGATTTGAAACTCCATGAACAATTCGTATATACAATCTAATAAAGTATTCGTGCGCATAGTTAGTTGAACTTCTGAAGGCTCATTATCACTGCAAATGTATTAGATCGTGTCATTATACTTTCCAGGTGATGGTGTCCTATTCGTCGCCCCGATCCCCTTCAAAACAAGATACGTAATCGAATTAAATTAATGTATTGGAAGCCAATTTTTTGCGTAAATTTCGACATTTTCGATAAACACCAACAATTATGTTGCTGAGCGACGATTAACGTCGACTATATTGCATGCGGTTCTATTGGAAATAATTTGGCAAATTTACTACGCTTAAATTTACACTTTGTGGTCGGGGCAGACAAGGCACAATTAAGCTGAAGCGGTTCGATTTGAGCTTATTAAAATGAAAAGTGCGGTGACTTAATTGCATCGTAAAGAGTTGCTGGGAAACGTTGGCCATTGTTTTCTGGCTTCGTTGAACTAGAAGTGATTCGGCGGTTGTTTGACACCCTTTGCGTTTCGTATAGGCATGAGGCTTTACGAAAACCAAGGTAGACCAAAATGATACAGAATGACATCCAATAACATTTCTTTGATTTCCATTGGCAATCCCAGATTTGAATTGAGCTGAGCTTGTTTACATCCAGCCCTTACTATAATAATGTGCTGGCTAACACTCGAGGCGATTGAAAGTGAAACGAGCATGTGGGATGGAGAACAAATGATACTAATTAATTCACTCATTAACTTTATCCGAAATGCTGTGGTGTTAATTCGGGAACGCGCTGGAGGATCATTAGCTCTGCATTCTAACCAAAGTCGAGCTAAAATCAACAAAGTTTAAAAGAGCATTAGTCGAGGTTGTGCACCTCAATGCTCCAATCACGCGATGCTTAATAAAACATGAAGCCGAAAATATGAAATGTTTGCATCGTGATGATGAGACAATGGAACTGGGCGCATTACACTTCAGATGATGAGTTAGGAGCTGGCGATGTAGGGCATCAAATATGCACGAAAATCGATTATGTATACGTGGGAATATTGTGGAGGTTTAGCACACTGAAATCTGGAAAACGTGCGAAACACAAGCAAATGCAACCCATGCAGGTTTATAAGCATAAAAATTAATGTCATAATAATCAAAGAAACATTTTGATGTCTAAATGAACGATATTGTTCTACCGGTTGCGATAGCTGTCGTTATAACTTGAAAATGAAAAACTGGCGAATTTTGACATTCCCCAGCACTGCATGAGCCAATTTGGAATTATGATTAAATATCACATGAATACATGTATGTTGCTTAGAACTTAACTTACAATTAACAATAAGGCCAGTCAGCAATTAGGGAAACGAAAGCCAGCTGGGTGATATAGTACGTTAGGAATTGTTTCGTGTTGCGACATGCCGATTACCTTTAATATATAGTAAAAAAATCAATAATTTATTCAGGGTATAATTGTACATTGCATGTTTTACAAAAGCACACAAAAAATTGCCCAATTTATTCCACGGTAAAATATATACATGTGCAGTACACTGAGGGGAAAATTACTAGACAGGGTCGAGAAATGTTGGCATCAGCTTAATTGGCATGCGATAAAACAGAAGCAAAAGCCCAACATGCAAGCTAAAATAAGGATTAGCGTGAGGCTTTTAAATAGTCGTACGGCGCTAAATTATAGTTAAAAGTACGCAACTTCCGCTGTACTTAATACGCAAGTAACAGATTAAGAAGAAACTGCAGGCTTATAGATTTCCAAAATGTGAACACCAACATTCTGAATTTAATAGTCAATATTTTTACATTACAGAACTAGTTTTCGTTTAATACAGTATAATCAGTCAATACAATAAGCTTCGCTCTGTGAATGAGGACTAAAATACCTTCTACTTCGAAAATTTCATTATTGCATTACTCATTTGTCGAAAAATATATTAGTTTTTTTTTCGAAATATTCGAAATAATATAATAAATGTCGAATTGGAAAGGATAGCTTTTAAAAACTAACATTAAGGTTTATGCAATACGTATTTACGAAACGTATTTACGAATTTAGCAACGCAGCTTTATGAGAAATATTCCTCAAAAATATATTTCTGATGAAACATTTGCCCAGCGTATTATGACACAAAGAAAATGCTGCAATATTTGTTGCCAGTTTAACATATTATTTATAAAATAAAAAATGGGAATTATATTTTCGACAATAGACATGTACATGTATCTCAGGAGGTAACGTAATGTATTGCATACTCATAGCAGATATTTTTGGATGTTGGTGCAAAAAACCCACAAAAATGCGTAATTAGATCCAGATATAAAGTTATCTGACTTCTAAATGCGTATGACTCGTATTGATCAGTTCCACGTAGTGGCAAAGCAGTTCTTCCAAAGGCTAAAAGCATTGTTAAACGCATCAGAGCAACAGCAGTCAACACCTGTATTCAGGTTTTTATCGGAAAATAAATCAATTCGGTATATTTCGCTTAAGGTCACTGAAAAGATGAAAAGCAAGATAGCGCTCATCATTTAGTTGATTACACATTTTACCTCCGTGGACGTCCAAAATAGTTAAGCAAACACAGATTTAGCTTCAGTGCTAATTAAAAGCCAAATTCAGTAGGAAACATACACTCGAAGTTCGATTTATGTAAAAGAATTACACTTTATTTCAACAAAAATGCACAATGGCGTCAATTTTATAATAATAACCGAAATTAATGAGGATTGCTTAGCATTGTGCCGGCAGTTTACTAATTTAATAAGTGTCCACTTCATCCTGAGTAGCATCATAGGACTGTCGTCTGATGTTGATCTAAAATTAAAAAGAATTTACGGCATTAAAACACGTTATTGGAAACATCAGATTACATTTTTCAGTTCATTGAATACCAAACAGAATGTGCACTTGTCGAAAGCCTCACTTCAAACTCAAATAAGGAGTTTATAATGAGTATGCATAATACCATTAGCCTTCATGAATATGCAAAACGCATTTGTTGTTAAGATCGTCTAAAACGGCTTGAGTTTACCCGAAGAGTAATCTTGTAAATTTAGTTGACAGGAAACACGAGCCTATCTTTAATGAGAGAAAAATATTCTTAGATGACTAAAGATCCCAGCCAACGTGTATATAACAAAGTTGTGCAGTCTATAGTTAAATTTCATGTATTCGGATTTCTGATTTTTTTCTGCTCTGAGCAACATGATGACATGACCTGCTGAATTAACTAGGGAATTAAAAAGCAGTGTTGCGAAGATACAGTTTATCAAATCTTCATATGCCTCATACTGTATATGCACTGTACTGTGTTTCCAATATAATATTGATAAAAGCTCGTCGAAAGTTAGAAAAGTGTGTTACCGAAAATGACTATTAGTAGTCGTAACAAAGATACATAAACTCAAGTACTGTAAGGTGAATGAAGCAACGCATTCGTACCAGATTTAGAAGAAATTTTTCAAACAGTCGATTCTTCCCCAATTGTTCGCTCGTGTATCGATGATCTCCATTGTCAGCTGTGATAGATTCCTTGAAGTCATCAAGTCCATTGCCAAGAAAAAACTCTCCACTGACTTCTCTATTATCATCAGTGAATCCATTACCAATTTCACCGGATGTTATCTGGATTTGTGGGAACCTTCCTTCACTTTGGTTTTCCTGGTCAGAATACCCATAGTGCCCTGACGTAGGTATCCTGCGCTTCGACGCAATCTTACTATGTTGGAATTTCTCAAAGATGTAACCTGGCTGAGAAGGGTCCGACATGGCATACGAGGGTAGTATGGGAAGTTGAGTACGTTTGCCATGACCTGAAAATACGGAAATAATTCCCAATACACGATTAACAGTCGTGTTTATTAATTGCTTTAGAATTTCAAAGTAGAGCAATGTTCAATGGCGAATAAATAAGATAAACATATAAGTACGAAGGGGTATTGCTACTAGTGGTTCAAGAATGGTACGATTAGGATGGGGAGATGGCGATTACAAAGGGTTCGACTGGACGTGGGATGAATAAGAGGGTTATGCACTGTTTAGAGATGCCTGGGTTGAGTTTAACTGACAAAATGCGTTGCGATTCAGTAATCATTTTAGTCTTCCATAGGAAATGTTTACTTTTCCATAAAGCTAGTTCATTTACATTTGTCTCTGGAAGAAAAGCAATCAGTTAAAACGCAGACAATCAACCAGGACGACATTTGTTTCTGTCAAATTATTATAAAAAGCATATCATTGCATAGAGTTCTGTTTATAGTTTGACATCGTTAATATCACTTAAGTTTCAATGCATACTTCACTTTAAATAGGCACACAACCAAAGCATTGAAAAATACATAATCGGATTCATGGATGAATGGTCAAACTTTTTCTTGCATGTATTTAGATACACTGTATATGGTCAAAAATGAGGTAAATAAACCATCCGTTATAAGCTTATTGTACTTTACATCCTCCGTTTTTTCAGGATGAGACATAAACGTGAAGAAACAATGTACTGTATGTAATTCAATTACATTTATTAGAACATGTACAGTATTTCAAAATACTTTATGCAAAAATGTAGTATGTTTATGTAGCTGCACAAGAAAATTGCATCATCTTATAAATGACTCGTAGTCAGCATTATTGTCCACTGTTAAGTTAGAGGGATTACTGTTAGACCAAACTTTGTGAGGCCATTCGATGCTATTGAAAAACAGTTTCCTGAAGTGCACGAGATTGTTTTTATGACGGCATTGCTCTTTTGAAAGCCATCGTTGCTTACTTTCATTTGAAATAAACTATTTTCCACATGCTTGTTCTCTTTATCCAGTTTGTCAGGTCTAATCCTTCGACAATGAACGACGGTATCGATTCAATTTCGTCAATTTAAGCGCTTTTAAACTTTACCCAAACCCGATAACAACTTCCATGCATTGAAAGCCTGGTTTGACATTAAATTTTCGGCTAGGGCCATGCGCCCAAGACCCATTCTAAGCATTCTTACCAACAAGATGCAATGCGAAATAAATGAAAATAAGAGAAATAAGTTTAAAAAGATGGAAACTGAAAAAAGGAAGGCGTGAAAAGCTTTTATTTAATGATTAATGAAGTATTAAAATAGACATCCGTGAAAGTCTAGAGTTACTTTATTCAAAAAGCTATGCTCGCCACATTTTTTTATACTTTGCATCCAAAGCTTTTACCACGCTACCAAAATTGATGCTTATTTATAAAACATGCAGTGTTGAAAACCACAACGCTTAATTGTCAAAATATGGAAAATGAGTACTCTAATAAACAATATCCCGAAAAGTAGCGTGGTAACAGAATGATTTTATACTAGTTAAGTAATTGAAATGGAGAAAGAGAGAAATTTGATCCATTTTTCATAATCTATAAGAAGTACACTTGTAGCTCATGACATACATTGTAGGATGCATGACAGGTAAGCCGAAACAGTATTTCACTTTTCAAATTGCTCCAAACCAACTCGCAGTTTTAGAGAAGAAAAAGTGAAACAGTGTGACCTTAACGCTTTGGGGTGCAAAGTCATTACAAACAAAAGATGATTAAAAATAACAGTCTGTAAATTTTGAAAATAAAATTTCATTTACTTTATTTTTTAAGGGTAGGGGAGGGGGGCTGGCATGAGCCAGATAATACTAACTCAAATTAAACGAATAGTTTTTCAAATTTTTACCCATATTTTAAATTTTTAACTTGGCATACATGTCCATGTATTTCTACATGTATAGGTAAGTTCTTGGAATGCTGGTAGCTATTTTAAAATTGAAAATACTTTTTTTAATTGGAAGATAGAAGTTTTCTTCTGTTTAAGAACTTATTCCAGGTGTATATTGAAAACCTATGTTAAAACACAATTTTACGTGTGTTAAGAAATCAAGCATTTATTTCATGTATATCAATATATGAATAATGAATATAGGTATTCAACAAAAATATTTTTATATTGTGTCGAATGTTTTCTCATTTATAAAAACTATTTGAGGAAAGCAAACTACGAAGAAAATCCCCAAAGGAATTTTAAAAATCATGAATCAAAGAGGCTTTGTTATCTGAAATGTAAGACGCAATCGCCGTTATATTTCTTCGCGCATAAACTCAAAAGAAATGCAGCATTGCGTGTATATACTTGTGGGAGCATTTTTCGTTTCCCATTAAGCGCACTATTTTCGAGATTGCAAAATAAACGCAAAGCGAGTAAGCTAGAGCGTCGATAGTAAGCAAGTAAGAATACTGATCTTACCTCCCATGCAGGAATGGCCATACTTCTTGATACAGTTACCTGAATAAAACATAATAACAATCAGCAAGGGTATTGTAAGACAAGAGAGAAAAATGCACGCCGAAAACTGATTTTAGCCGATTCCTTAACTTGAAAAATGCTGCGGATTATAGGGAATGCATTTTGTGATTTCAATTTCACTTTTCAAGAAACATTGTCCCAAGAAGCGTGAAGAGCTTAACCATCTTCAAGTTTGGCATTTTCGCAGGCGAGCATGTTTGCGCTTGAATTCACATGGAGTTCAACAGGAAATATATTCCCAGCTTGTTTTTTTCTTTTCCAGTGCAATAAAAAGGCTACGTAATTTACAAACACCGTTGTATTCATATTTGAAGGAAAAAGAAGAAGGTATAGAAAGCCTTAATTTGTGTGCTGAAAAATACATACCATTATGTCTCAAATGTATTTGTTAAGGCCAGGTTATCAATCAACAAACATTTGAACAAATGTGTGCATTCAGTGTCGGACAAATGTTTATGTCCAAAATAGCATTATGTTTCCATATCAATGTGGTCCTAAACATTTGGCCGCCACTGTATGTTTGTAAATGCATTCTACAGGTTACATTTGTGTTATTGACGTGTTTCCACTGAACAAATGATCAAATAGGAAAAACGTTTCCAACCAATTTCTG
The DNA here is from genome assembly GCA_034687865.1 of Kryphioiulus occultus. Taxonomy (NCBI): domain Eukaryota; kingdom Metazoa; phylum Arthropoda; class Diplopoda; order Julida; family Julidae; genus Kryphioiulus; species Kryphioiulus occultus. The sequence goes on along the minus strand of JAQGAF010000556.1, from coordinate 13,763 downwards.
ATCTTTTCACTGGCGTTCTCTATACAGTATAGAGTATCATGTTCAGTAAGTGGCCTAATTGAAATGTTAAAGGGAAACACGGATGATACGAACTAAATGAAAATTGTTCGATATACGTCTATTATACCTTAAGTATTACCGTAATATTTTACATTGGATTTGAGCTGAAAGGAAACTATTTCCTATGCCATATGTAAATGTAATTTGCATTTTACGAGCGTATTGAGTGCGAATACATAAACCGTATGTAGTGAGACAGAAATCACACTATCTGCAGAGCAATACAAAGAAATATTATTGACTCGGGATTAAGGCGTCATATCTAAACAGTCATGCGTTAACGTTTAGGTCATTAGTTCATAATAAGGAGCGTTCTCGACATCGCCACGTAAAATGGGTGATGATTTTCTATTCTGCACTTATGTATGGCACGTACTCAAAAGCCAATTGAGCCTTTCGCAGAGATTTCACTCTGTAATGAGAAGTGTGTTTAAAGACCCAAACAATAATCCGTAGGATATGAACGTCAAGTCAACTGAACATCACATTTATGGTATTTTGAAATATTGTGAAAGATGAAATGAAAAATGCGATAAGTGTGAAAAACAATGCTTTAAAATAAGACAAATAACGTGGATATACCACAGTACGTGTACATGTATATGTCCTATCTTATCTAGTAGACAAGAATGTCACCCGTCTTAACTGTAAAAATGAAATTTCTTTATTTTGACGGCCCTAATGCAGGCAATCACTAACAGCCTACGAGCCGTTAGGACAAGCACACTTTCTGCTGAAGAAGGGCAGAACGTACTTAATAAAATAGTCCCAAACCTCTAATAAAAAACAACGTCTGAAATTCGCTGTTATATGTATTTGTAAAACAACTACAACATAAAAGGTGAGCTTGGGCTTAAATTAACTGACAATTATTGCTTCAGTTGAATGAAAAAACAATCAAGTAAGCCAATCATCGGTCATTTAGTAATTATTTCCAAGGAATAAACAGGAGACGTAGAACGTTAAATAAAGCACTGCATTTTCATTTGTTACCCGAACCTCGTTAATTCTAGTAAATACGCTTTATAGCTGGTTTGAAACTACAGTACCTCGAAATCTGACGATGTCAGCCGTTCTCGTAGCTCTTTGTTCTGAATTATGATTGAGGATGCTTTTATTAACGGACTTATCATCCTAAATGAAGTAGTGATACACTATAAATGTTTTTTCCAATATCCGTGAATGCATGCTAGGACTACATTCGGTTTTATTTTTGTAAATGAAATTCGTCAGTAATACTCATTCATGCCAGCATACATTAGATGACATATTGGAAGCATAAATATATAGGTAGCCTAGCCTCATCCATCAATCTGATTATATTTATTCATATTTTTATGCATGAAATGGGAAATTTTAACTACTGAATTGGCCGTATAATCTTCACGATGTGCAAGTACATGTATACATGTACACTGTATATGTGTAATTCTAATATATTGTAAAATGTATAATTATTTTAATGTGCTACTTCATTATAATGTACATGTGCTCATCTAGGTAAGTAATAAGGTGTGCTGTGCAATTAGATTCTTGGGTTTTAAATACAATGGATCGACGAATGTGGGATAAAGCATGCCACTAATTGGTGAGCTTTTGTGAAGTAAACATGTTATTGATTTGACTTAGTCCGAAATAATGGCCGCAGCCACCCGGACTACTTAAGCTCAACTTATCAACCCTAGATAGGCTGCTCGTATTCTTTGAAAACAAAATCCATTTTTACTTTACAAAGACACTTTGCAAGAAATATTAATGTCACAAAATTATATTCACATCAGAATTATAACATTCGAAAACGTTTACAAGGTTGATTGCTACAGTTAATTTGTTGCACGTGTATAAGACCCCGGATGTATGGCGACTTTACAAATACACTATAATATTCTGCAGCTTAGCCAATAAAGATTGCCGTTATTCATCAGCTTACTTTATCTTTTGAATAGTTTTATTTGACAATTTTATTCATGGCAGTTGTTAGTTTAATTCAATCAAAGTTTGATTAATTGCCTAAGTGCTAAGGCATCATTAACTGAATCGATGCAGATTGGAAGGAACGAATGAATACCCTACCTAGAAGTCTGGTGTAGTACCTAGATATTCTTCCATTCCGTCTTATTTGAAATGCCCCCGAATAGCTTCGTGCTGGGGAAGCTGCAAATTTATAATTCTAATAAATCAAAATCGTAATAACCGCGAATTCCAAATTTCGTTTGACTGTTTTTATATCGCATATGAACAAAGTTACACTATCACGACAAAACGTAACACCAACTGATGTGTGCATTACAGCACTGCGTTTCGCAGCCTTATAAAATAATTGGCAAGTCAAAAAAAAATGAAAAATAAAGCACTTTGTAAGCAAACGTAACGATGACTGCATAACCATCTGAGAACATGTTTTAAAATAAACATGCACGTATGAAAATATTACGTGCAACAATAACAATTTAAATTCGCTGATTTTCCGAATGTAGGCCGCAACACTGTATGCAAGGATTTTACGCACGGCTGGGGGGATTTGGTAACTCCACCATGGGGATTCCGTCTTGAATGTCATAGTATTGTCATTCATAATACTTGCTATGAAAGTAGGAAGAAAATGCCCGGAACCCACACAGTTGATAGAGACGTGAGGTAAATGCACACATTTTTATGAACATTTATTTCGCCAAACATGACATTCTAAACCGACAGACGTCAGGAAGCTAAAATAAACTACTGTCATTATGCTGTATCTCCGTATGTAGATAAACATTCTGTTTGACCGCCGATTAAGACCAGCCAATCGCCGGTGAAATGCCGAATCACGTGATAATAACACCACATGCATGTAACGTCACGTTTAGAGCACCTACGTTGGGACTATATTTCCCACTGGCTTCCTTATGAAGTAACCCAGGAGATCGTGCAGTAACCCTGGCATCGATTTGAGTTTAACAGCAATATTAAATCGAAAGGCGATGACCATGGAAAGATATTTTCAAACCAATTAGCGGCATATGTTAGGATATACTACTCCCAATCTAGTTTACAACTGCATAGCTGACAAGTATTTTTTTCTGAACAGCACTTATGTCGATGATTTCAGCGGAAAGTTGCATGCTGCTTCAGAAAGAAAGCTAACGTTCCTGTCACTGTATATTTGCGTAGTGTTTGACATACATGTACGTAAATGAACCAGAAACCATTTTGACTATCAAATCAGGGGAAATCGGTATATAAATGAGTGCTCCAAATGTGATACAATAGCCAATAGTAACATAGGCTCTCTCCCATCTACCTATCTTACTGTTTGAACATTTGTTATTGCAATGGCACATAATTGACCTCTTTGATATAATTAATTGTTCATCTTACTAATTGGGTGCAGTCAGCACGCGAGTACAAAACATTAAATTACCAAACTTTCAAGAAAACAGTTTTATGTATTTTACCTAAAGGAAACACAGTACCTGTACTACCGTAAAAAGCGCAACAGTAACTTTTTTAATGTCATCATTAATGCAATAGATAATGAATCAATTTAAACAATGTCTTCTATATGAAAACAGCGTTGAATAGGACAACAATGTCCTGTTTTACAGAAAGGGTCTAATTTACTGTAAATTTACGATGCAAGATACAGGTATATTGTAATTGCTTTTGATTTCCATTACTGGAAATAGATGTGATTGGGAAATTACTTTGCTCGATCTACGCACTCCACCGACTAAATGAAAATGGCCTACATGTATTGGATTAATCGTAAACAGAATAAAAAACCTACGTCTTCTTCATTGGACTTATACATGGTCGAGCGAATATATTGGTAATTTGCGAACGCCCTACAAAGTTTGTCGCAGCTCATGTCGCGTCGAGCACCAGGTTGTGGACGCATAAAATATCCTCGGTACTTGGTCGTTTCAAGCAGCATTTTTTGCCCTTGTTCTTATGAATGTTGTCAACCAATTACTGATAGACTAATAACAAGGCACAATGTAAGAGTAGTTAAAAATAACCTTCTTTGGATTTGAAGATCAAGAAGGTGGAAATTATCATTTATCGTAAAGCATAGCAATTAGATTACATGTGTGATGCAGCAGTTATTTCCAATACAGTATAAATCCTTTATTACGAAATTATAACTGCTTTTACTCAATTTTTTTTAACAAGAATGTAACACCAAAAAATTGTTATCTTGCGTGGACCAGACGAACTTAAACAAATTTGTATTTTTTATTTATCACAAATCAATCAAAGAAAAAAGATACGGTGTTGTTCACAGTTTGGAATTAAGATTGGCAATATTATGCATCATTTAGTCTTATTGCGTAGGCATTTACAAATGAAATCTCACCTCGCTTATTAATACAACTATTTATTGAAAAATGCAGCAAACATGTTTATGCCTCACCTTCTAAATGCGTGTAAATTTAGTTTGGCCTAACTTGACAGAAGCATAGTGAAATTCAAGAAAGATTTAATGCACAGTATGATTAATCCCGTTTACAATCAGTATATGCAAATCTTTGTATGCCTCGCTTAATAATTTTTTAGTTTTTTCAAGCTAGGGCCTGATTTGACTCCTATTTACATAATCTCTATAAGAGATAGAAAAGTTGGTAGATATTGCAAGTTGGAATTTAAGGCTTTGTTTTTAATTAACTCAGATCCAAGAGACAAGAAAGCCTACATGTCGCAAGAGAAGCATTAAAACCGATAGACCTAAATCTATTGCATGTTCTGTCGCAACATTCTATTCTGTAATTCGACCTTTTGGTGAATTTTTTTCCGACTTGTTAGACCGAGTTATAAATATGTGAAAATCGCTTAAAGTCGACATAACATATAAACCCGACAGATGTCAACTATATATTTGAAGTTGGTAAATGATGACCTCCCTGCCATTCGTCCATTACTCCATTTCCTAGGTGTGCTTACAGAGGCCTGAAAAATTTCCAGACCCTTGTTTTCTTATGTCACGTGTTAATAATCGATCGTGTGAAAAATATTTTTGGACCGAATCACAACAATCTGACACCGTTACTACCATCTGCAAATTTAGGTTAGCCGCCAATATTTGGGTATATCTTATCCCTCCCATTTCCAACGCACACCTCTCCAATTACTGCACCATGGAATAGCATATAAATATCTTATATGACCAGTGTGGCTTATTAACACGTAACAAAGTGGTTTTCCGTGATATATACGCAGAGCTGGTAAATCATTCATTTGTCAACAACCAAGCTGCCAACTTTCCACACCATGCGGCCATGTGCTGCATACCTGTATCATTAATATCCTAACATTAATTCTTTAAGTTATAGTTGAGGATTCACTATACATCACATAAATTCTAAGACGAATTGTTCATTGTTGTGCTACGTGAAATCTCTGTGCAGGCAACACAGCGCCATCTACTTGTATAGGCGGTACGATGTTCCCAAAACTCATTTGGATTTTATTCAATGATCGCTTCCAATTACGTTTCATAAACCTTTCACGCATGCAGTCAATTTAACTAGCCCAAATACTCCTCGATAGAAACGTAAATGAGAATATTTTAAATTAACCTAAAACCAAATGGATTTTTAGTTGCAATTTAATTTACATCTTAAAGCATCCGTTGAGAGTGATAGAACTTCAAATTGCAGTCAGTAATGGCAAAGAAAAAAACAGCGTTTATTGCAACTGAGGCTGTTAACAATGTCAACATGGGGGATGCCGAAGGGAATTAGCATTGCGGAAATTTGTGTGCATTTCTGGTGTTAATTTTCCACTACAGGGACGAAATAACAAGATGGAATAAAATGGTTTTAAGGAAGTGAACTCAAGCAGAAGTATGCGATGATGGATGATCAATAGCACTTATCATAAATTGAGACTGCCTGGCCAGTGTCATGGTGCAGATTACAGAAGCAGTTGAAACGAATTCGACTCAGTCTTCCCCATCAATTGGTTCGAATTACATATACTGGACGTACAAAAGTACTCTATCTTTGCTTAAAAATAGAAGAAATCTGATCCCGATTATTATCAGTTAACAGAATACGAGGCTGAATGAATTGATCGATGAAGGTAATTTTTTGCGAAAATTGGAAAAATGGTTGTCCATGTATTTTACGCATATCCTTATGATAAATCCTGTTCTTGTAATGATAAAATTAAAGTGTCCATTGATATGTTGATATAAAAAATATTTATTTTGCTTTATCTATTTACTTTTTTGCGTTAATCCTAACCTAACCTAAAAACATAATTTCTTTATTCATGCAGCTGCCCAACCACCAGGCAATCACTGCCAGCCTAGAGACGTTAGGAGAAGCCCACTTTCACACAATGTCTACGGTGTGACGGAGCAGGGCTGCGCATAATGTAAAGTACAGCACAAATTTATTCTCCGATGTAGAATCGTCTCATTCGCGTTTCTCCTAAGTTTCAAACAATTCATGCTTTTTTCATAATCAACAAAAATTCAAAACTGCCCGTGGGACGGATAAGCAATTTGGGGAAAATTCAATTTCATGGACGACTTTAGAATTATTTTCAATTTTTTTATTTTATTGTGAATTTAAGCATTCAATTAAAGCAAATTGGTGGAAAAGCTACCCACGCACAGTATGACTGCATATTTTATTTAAATATTTACATAGCGGGGAACTTTATAAATTTTCATTATGGTTGGCATACGGTTTGAGATAGCCTTAATCGAATATTTATCAGGTTTAACTTGGTTATAAATTCTGTTTCGCCATCTACATCTACACAACCGTTGGAAATAGCATTGCTTTTATTAATTTCAAAATTATGATCACTGAAACAGGTTGTTCCAGGATTACGGACTTAGTTATACATGTATCCTGACAGATGCTTTCTCTTGTTCGATAAGCTTACGTAAACTAGTACATGTACACGACCCTCGAAGACAAATTGAGCAATGAGCGGACCACCTGCTATAAATTAATAAAGTTTTGTTTTACAAAGTGCTCTAGAAGCCGGCACTCGACAATCTTGTGATTATTCGTTTTATTAAAAATTCAGAAAAATTAATCAAAAACTGCGTTTCGCCGCTGCATCTTATGAATTCAAGTGAACAAGTCTTTAAACGAAGGCTAATCTGATAATCAATAGATAAAGAATAGGAACAAAGCTCTAACACCGTGCCATTACACGCAGTTCATAAACGAAACGCGATATTAACTACCTCAAGTGCTGGTACTCAATATCCACTCATAATGCTTAATGCTTCTGAAGCTTGTTTTAAAAAAAATAAAACTCAAGGTTGCCGTTTCAAGTATTAATAATGCAGGACTACGTTTTTTTAAGCAACATTTCTTTCGTCTAAGTGCATTAGAAGATCTGCAGCAAAATTAACCTAATGCGGCCATATTATAGGAACTTTTATTATTCAATAGAATAATATCGCTCATGATAATTTACAACCACTAACAACTGCATATTTTAAATAGCTGATACGAAAATTCTAATTGAATTAATTGTTGCGGGCTGACACTAAATGCTAGCAGAGAAAAAAAGAGGAAATACGCAAAGCGGAAACCAGACTCTCTACACATACTTCCTCGAAATTTCCTGTGTCATTTACGAAGAAAGGTTCATTTTACACATCGTAGAAACGATTTTGAAAAACCTCCATGAAATAATAATGAAGAATTACAGAATATGTACATCAAGTTTTGATATTTTGCGAACCATTTTAAGATTGCTTTATGAGGATGTACGAATGCGTGTGGCTTAAAATTATTTCAAAGAAAAGTTATTTTTTGCACCCTAGTAAAATTTGAAAATTAACAGCCACAGTGTGTGCACAATGGGAAACTTGCAGCATTCGATATTGCATCATACAGTACTTTTACTTAAATGTTAAAAAATGGGTGCGCAATTGTTGATCTCAAATCGTTGCGCTCTTGTTGATCTCAAATAGTTTTTAAAAATGCAAAGATGTAAAAATAAGGTTGGTAAACCAGCACTCTATAAACGCTGCTAAAAATGTCCGCATGCACCGAACGCAAATCGACACGGTCAAAAAGGCACACCCATCCCAGCTCGAGCAAAAATTAAAAAAAAAATAGGTAGCATTCCAGGCCACATGACTTTCTTACTGGCAATCCACAACATGCCATTAAACGTTGAAAACAGTAGCAACAAAGTTAAATAACTCACCTGTGGATTCTGGAATGGCAGCAAAAGCCAGCAGGGCTAAAAGGACGATATAGGTGCCGTGACTCATGACTAGAATTGATTCGAAGCGACCAAAACCGTGTTAACCGTCGCTGGGGGAAATCGGCGGAGACTATGGGGATAAAAATGAGCCGCTTTGGAAGTCTTGGATTTTCAAATCAGCTTTTAGTCAAATGCTACTTGGCTAGTAAGTGCTTTTGTCCACGTGTCAGGTTTTCGATCAGATTGACAAACGTTATAAGCGAGCCGATCGCCTCTGCCTTTTTAAATAAATCTGGAAAAAAGGTGTTTGAGATTGTGGCAGGTTGCGGGGGTGAGAGCTAGGGTCGAACTGTCCAATGGCGGTGCTGCTATTATTCACGGAAATTTCAAATAACGATCGCTCTCCTTTGTAGACGATTATCTTCTGCCTTTACGCATGTAGGAACCACACGGGCTAAATGGCTCGCCAAATAGTGCTAGAACAGAAATTGGGATCGACGCTCGTAGTGCATCACATAAATAGTGCAGCACGTCATTTATTTCCCCAGCATGTGAGATCAATCCGAACGTTGTACGTTACCTTATCGCGAACACGTGCAAATCCTAACACGTTTCTAGTGCGCACACATAAGGCTCCAGGGCGTGGGTTCGCCCACCTGTCACCACGCAGCTCTGCTCTCATTGGTCGGTTAATGTTAAAAGTACACTTTGCATCGATACCTTCCTACTCGTTCACAAATGAGCGATTAAATAATCGCGTGAGAACAATATTGCTGGACAACGCATTAAATGACGCATCCTGATGTGCATAGTGGTGGGAAGCTATCAATTAGTTGCCACAACGTTTTTAAAATCAACTACTGTAAGTTGAATTCGTTGTGGGGAACACCGATAATTTGACTGCTCTACAATTGTCCAAATTACCGAAAACAATATAGTTTTTCCATTCAACAATATTAGCCATCTAATTATGGTGTTCAAACGTGCTTGTATCAGTGCCGTACCCAAGGGGGGGGCTGAGGGGGCTGCAGCCCCTCCCGAAATTTTCACTTTTTGGTAGTATTTTTCTCTACACAAAAAAAATTCCGAATTTTTTTCATAGGAGATGTGGTTCAGCACCCCCCGAAATAAAATCCTGCGTACGGCACTGGCTTGTATGAAAAATTGAGGATGCAATGCAGTATGCAACCCTTGAACCTATGGTACCCAAACCAGTGAAACCAGGGTGAAATACCCAAAATTGGTTAAAACTTGAAAGTTTGAGAATCTGGGATATACGATACATGTACATGTATATCCCTTATGTATATCAATGTTGGACGTATCAAGATTGGCACAGTGAGTGGACTTGACAAAATCATATGCGGAAGGCGTGCTACCGTTACTTTGTTGACATGTCAAAAATTACATTATTCGAGAGAAATACATACTGTACATGCACTTTTTAGGATAATTTTCATATTATTGAAATGTCTAAAACATTAATAATTATTTCTGCGCAGTATTTTACATACATGTACCTCATGCCAACTTGATTTTTGTTGGATAATCTTCTCGAATCGGTAGGTACCACTTGCTCTGCAGTGTTGTGCTGGTAAATCGTTGTTTCCAGTAAATTCCAGCATAAGAACCAGAAAGCGACAAATATACCAGAATGCATCGCAATAACATAACGTATACAGAGGCAGGAAACGCTTGTTTTTTATGTGTCCCTCTTAGGTGTATTGGCATTTGAGCCTAGGCATAAAAGAAAACGGTCGGCCATTTTCAGAGGATTTGTAGAGGATTTCCATTTTTTTCTTGACCGACTGAACGTTCATAGCTCGAGTATCAACTTTTTCTAGCTGTTGTTACATACGCAGCCCTGAGGCTGCTTGAAGTTGGCCTTTAATTTGAATGAGGATGCTAATTGGAAGCTTAGCGATTTACGAGAACACGAAAAGTCTTGCGGGGCCCATCAACAAATCCAATTACCTTAATATCCTCCATTTATCACGGCCGGTGACAAGAGGATAAAACACAAAATGGTTCGGAATACATTCGCACAACAAACACAGCCTAATTTCAATCCATTGTCAAGATTTTACTGGCGTCGACCTAAAGCAAATACCGCGCTTCTCAAGGGAGTTGCATTTGTCAGTTTAGCATCAAAAACGAAATACACGAATGTCAATAATTCGATAATGGACAACAAGGCCTTAATTGGGAGGACTATAAAATTTTACGCCCCGGCTTATATGGCGCTGAAGGGCCGAAATAGCACGCCTTCTCATGACTCATTTTCTTATACAGTACATGCACATGTAATGTGTCAAGCGTTGGATATAGCCGTGATTTTTGCTAGCAAATTCCCTCGTAAATGTGAATTTTTGAAAATACAAAACAGAATGTTTTTCGAATCAGTCTCCCACTATCTCAGCTGAAACATGCAAGTCTTTTGAAATGTAATGGAACAATAAGCGTACATGTATTCATAGTGCATTTGTCAAAACGGATATAGATCCCTTGAATTACTGTAGATAGATTACTCGCACGCTTATGACTCCCACCTAAAGATTTAGCTTTGTAAATTTTCTATAGATATTGCGTGGAAAATATGTTAGCTGCATGAGATTTCAGTAATTGAAAATTAAATTTTAACTTTTTAATATGCACCAAAAATGCTCAACAAAATCAAGACGAAATGGTGCCTCGAGCTTAGAATTCCATGATGGTTTAACGATATGGAATATGTGGTATTTAACACAAATAATGGTTATTCTCTCCTCTAGTATTAGGTACGTTGGGTCGGTCATTCTACAGGTGAAATTATACTTCACTTGGATCTCGCTTATACCGGTACACTAGCACAGAGGCTCATTAAAATAATATTTCCGAGCCTTTGTTCCCATAGTTATTTTATAAACCGGCGACTACAAATCGACGAATTAAGACAAAATGTCGAGCAACTTGTAAATCTGTAAACAATGCTGTAAGTGGTAAGAGATACTGTACATGTATGCATGTATAAGCGCACAGTATACTTTCTTGGAAGTGAAAGGGACCAGGTGTGTCTTATACTTAAATCCAAAGTGCTTGCAAGTGGAAAAGATTCCATAATGATAGTGCAACTTTTCGACTGGAATACCTGTCAATAGCAAATCTAAAATTATAGATGTCCTGACCAAAGGATTTAAATTCGACAGGCCATTAAGGCTCTGTGTAAATTTCAGAGCATGAAAATCATTTTTTGTAACCTTAACTATTACGGGGCTTCGTTGCAATTATAGGATAACTACTGTATGTACAGTACATGCAGGTAGAATTTACACTGTATTAGCGTTTCTATTTCAATGGTCTCCTGTACATTAATCAGCTGAAATGACTTTTGTACGTCAAAGGTTTGGTGTACAAAACATTTTTTCCTCCATTGAGATCATTCTTTAATCACTCACTGCCATGGATCAGGTAACGAAAACCTGATGCCAACACGGAAAAACTTGACTAAACAGTTGATTTTAAAAATAGTGAGCCTATTTTGTTTGGACTGACTTTGCCAACTAACAAGCAGTTTAAACCCTGCAGTATATAGAGTAATTGAGTGATTAATGAAATCGATCGAAAATCGCTATATTTAGAACACAAATAGTTTTTAACAAAAGGTTACCTAAAATATATTGCAAGGTTTGCACCAGTCTGTAATAACCAAGTAATAAACTGCTAGTTATCAAAATGGAGAAAAGCGACCTTATAAGGTCGCTTTTCATATTTGCATCATATTTGCATTTCATATTGCTATTCATATTTGCACCATATAAGAATACCATATCTAATAGTAAACTCCTCATCAAGGAGTTGTTTGTTTTATGTCTTAGCTATTGCAAATTTAAGTGTGGATTATATGACACCCACCGATAAATAAAAAACGTGAAAACCCCAGTTTGCGATCGACTATTTATTACTTTGCATGTGAAAGAATAATTCAAGACCCAGGTGTTGGTTGAGAATCTAATTGACATTAGTATCGCTTATAATACTTTTGTCATTCAGAATTTATTATAGGATAACGTCGAGAAGAAATTGACTTAAGGTATGCAGCTTCCGTCACTCTTTCTCAAAATTATGCTCAACCTGACGCGTTATGTGTCATGTTATACGAAGTGAGCTACAGGAAGTGACTATACCCATTCTTGTGGCCAAAGAAGTTTCAACACTTTAAAATTCGTTTTCTTCACTTTCGAAATAGAAAATTCGTATGCTGCAGTTGAGATGAAAGTGATCAAAACTACAGGCCTAGAGCTTTATATACATTACATGTATGGCACCAATGGTTTAACTAAAGCAGTTCATGATCGAAATGTTACGCACGCTGCATGCAGTACTTGGTGTCAACAAATGTATACAATTTTCAACTTATACATACATTATTTCCTTTTGGGCTTTCTTTGAAATAAACAAAAAAAGAAATTCAATTTCTTACCGAATCGCATAAAATAATACCAAACTTCAACAATATCTACTCGGTATTTTCCATAGCGAACTCTATCACGCGAGTGTCGGGGCTTGACGCGGTATCGCAAAATCAACACATGCATGTAATTTAAAGAAGCGAAATAGAAATGGAATTTTATATTCTTGCGTCATAATGCAAATGAGCTTAATAATGCTTGGAATGCGAGGCTACAGGCCACTGATATTAACTGGGGGCGTTTCATTTGAAAGAAAAAACATTCCAAGGTTTTGCAATCTCATCAAGGGAATCCCATGAGATATTTGTACAACTGAACCTCAATTGTACTGTACATGTACTGTACGCAGTCTGTACGTGGATGGCATCGAAATGAGGTTGTTTTAAATGACAATTCTGACGTTTTCAGTAAAATTAAAGTGTACAAATAACGGTACAGTGTACATGTATTGTATATACAGTACAGTCTTCATGTCATAAAAGTACATGTACGGTGTACTGTATATACAATACAGTCCTTTATGTCATCAAAGTACATGTATATACAGCGCAGTCCTTCATGTTATCATATTACATGTACATCTACATGTATATACATGTACAGTACATGAACTTTGATAACTTGTGGGAAAATCAGAAAAAAAGATGGCCAACGGGCACAGCAGAAGCGGTGCTGCACCCTGGAACATAGAACTACAGTGTACGTTTAAACTCACAATTCCGTCAGTTACATGTACAGGAACATGTACAGTATGTTGAAAAATATAAATTAATCTCTCACAAATAAAAATTTAATTAACATCTTGTAGTATTGATAACCCATGTAATCGGTTGGGCATCATATAAAAAGTTGCAGTAGCATAAGTAGACAGTATACTGTATGAATCTGGTCTGGGTGGTAATCTGAAAATTCTGGGGGGTGATCTGAAAACATAAGTGAAATATAATTACATGTACAGGTGGTCACTTACAACAATCAACGAACGGGACAGTCAAGGAAAATCGCCGACCGCAGCTGGACATGGTTTTCGAGAACGTCGAAATCGCCACTAGTCTTGAGCGGCGCTAGCTGCACGGTTAACCGGCTAAC